>LZPO01027123.1:964193-974919 GCA_001675575.1 Neotoma lepida
CCATAATGAAGGAAACTACTAATTCTGGTTTTAAAGATGGCTGTCCATTTCCTGACAACTCAGAGCCTCCTTGTCCTCCAGTGCTCTACGTTGGAAGGCCTTTGTTTTAGCAATTGTGTAGGTCATTTATCTGATCTTTATCAAGTCCACACTATGGTATGGTATATAATGACCATGTTGAATACTCGACCATTTATCACAATGACAATTGTGATAAAAAACGAGGAAAATATTTCAAAAGGCTCTTGAACATCTTCTGCAGACACAGAATACACAACCGAAGCCACCATGCACAGTGGGGGTGCAGCATCGCCTGTCTTGTGAGCCCCCATCGAGGTTTGTGTCCTGACAGGTCGGGATTCATCTGAAAGAGCTTTATATTGTAGCAAGAATAATGGGCAGGGAAAGTGTGCTCAGGAAGGACCCCTGCAGGCAGGAGCAGGATGAACGAGTGCCCACAACTGGGAGCCACTCCTGGGTCACTTGGACTAATTTCATTTATCCTGAAAGAAATGAGATTGATGTCACAAATTACCACAGACTTAGTGGCTTTAGTGTGGACTCAGCTCTGGAGGCTAAAAGTCTGGAATCAAGGACTCAGCAGGACTGCATTGCCTTCCAAGGGTCCAGAGGGGAATCATTCTTGCTTATTGAAGCTTCTAGTGGCTTCAGGCAGTCCAGTCCTCACTTGTAGCTGCAGCACTCCAGTCTCTGTCTCTAGTGGCCTTCTGTGTCTGCAACGTGACCTCTCTTCTCATTTCATCCTATCACTTCTTGTTTTTCACTTTCCCTTCTCCCCTCCCCTCTCCCTCCTTACATGAATGTTTATCTTTGGGTTTAAGGTTCTTCTGGACAATTCATCTCAAAATCTTAAAAAAGAAATTACTATTTGAAAATTTCACCCTTGTATACAATGTAGTTTTCTCAAAAACACCCCCATTCTTTCTCTTCCAAATCCTTCCANTTCCCTATCTCATTTCACACTCCTAACATCATGTGCTCTTTCTTCATAATCCACTNAGTCCATTCAGTGCTNCCAGTATGTGCATGGGTGTAGGGCCATCCTCCAGAGCATGGGCAACCCACAGGACCACTTCATCACATCTGCAATGATGCTTTCTCACATCTGCAATGATGCTTTCCCCACAGAAGACAACATTTATAGGTTCTGCAGGTCAAGACCTAGACATACCTCTTTGGGGAGATGGGGTGGAACTGTTCAATCCCCTAGCAAGGAACATGTAAACAGTAGTGGGGCTATAGGGGACAATACTGGGTCACTGGACTGCTTCAGATTAGCACAAGATAAGTCATCAGCAAAAAACCTAAGTTCTGTTCTAGGGATTAGGATAACAGGTCCTGCTAAGGTGTTCTGTTGTGGAATATTTGTACACTGTGTGAAGATGTGCTGCTGAGATTGGTGTAATAAAAAGCTAGGCAGGAGGTATAGGTGGGACTTCAGGCAGAGAGAACAGAAAAGGGAGAGAGGATCGAGATGTGTAGGAGTCGAGAGCCAGACACAAAGGAAGCAGGACATGCAGGAGAGGTAAAAGCCATGACTCATGTGGCAGCACAAAGATGACTAGAAATGGGTTCTTTTAAGTTATAAGAGCTAGTTAGGAACAAGCCTAAGCTAAAGCTGAGCTTTCATAATTAATAAGACGTCTCTCTCATTATTTGGGAGATGGCTGGCAGGTGGTTACAGTGTTCCTGAGTGTCACAGGCATGAGGAGATACTGGGAGCCTCTCTGATATGAGATACCTGAGTATCCACGGTGGTATCCCAATCTGAGATGATGCAAACAGTTCATGGGTCTTCTTCCCTTCACCAATGACCTCTCTGTCCTTCCAGGATATCTGCCCCGGCTGATGCAAGGATGTCTGTCTCAGTTGGCTTTGTATCTCAAAGGAAAGACATCNGCTTGACAGCCCAAAGCAAAGGTGAGACCTCTTTATCTAGCTAAATTACAAATGGAGGGATTTTTTTTAAGCTAAAGATAGACTTTCCTGAAGCAGAATGTGGGAATGGAGGAGGCAAGGCTTCTCTCTCCTCTGCCCTTCTCAGGTTTCTGAGAATTGGGCTGGGGTTTTCCAACCTGGAAGGGGGCATCCAACTTTACAGGTCCGGGCCCAGAGCTAAGTCTCTGGGTGGAGCCCTGAATGAGAACAGGGGCAACGTCAAGAGAGGGAGAAAGCCCCAGGAAAGGCTGGGATGAGAACTCAGGGAGCCCTTGGGCATCCAGAATGACCTACAGGGGAGGCTACCTGTCTGACAGCACACAAACAGCAATTGAGGCGGCTGTCTAGATGCAGCCTTCAGCAGTAGAATCTCAAAGGGCCAGGAGTAACTAAGAACTGTGAGGACTCAAGCCAGAGTGACACAGGTTCTTAGAGATATTTTAGAGAAAATTGGGAATGGGTGTATCTTCAGAGAAGTGGGCAGCGGAGGGCTGGTGAGACTGAATGTTGATGTTGGTCCAAGACAATGGGGCTAAGCGCATAAGGCAGGGTTTTGTAACAGGCAGTAGGCATGAATGGACCTGTTCCTGAGATAGGGTCCAGACAGGTGACAGGATAGACTGCAGAGGAACACGTAGGAGAAGTGTAGGCACTTCTCCATTGAAAACCCTAGCAATCTCAATCTGAATCAAGACAATGACTAAAGTTTAGTGCCACAGTGACAGTGATGGCTGGAACTGGTCATGAGGGACATTTATTCTACTGACAAAAGAAATGTATTTTTTTTTAAATTTTATGTAAGTGAAGTTGACTAGAGCCTTCATAAGGGATCAGGAACTCATATGAGATCCAGTGTTACATTTCATGGGGTCTATTGAATTGTCAGAAGCAGTCATGTATATCTACCAGAGGAAAAGATGCTTAGCGATGTGAGAATGTTAAAGATGGTGAGGGTGAACAGTCTGATAGAGAAGGAGACATTAGGGCTGTGTATTTGTTCTTAATAATACTGTAATAAATTACCCCAAACTCAGTAACATAAAATAGCATCAACTTATTAGCTTTGTTTTGAGGGCCAGAGTTAGGAATGGGTCTCACTAAGTTAGAATTGGCGTCAGTTGGGCAGTATTTCTTTGGTGTGGGGAAAATGCTATGGAAGAATCCATCTTCTTACCTCATCCAGCTTCTAGGGACTTCCNACTTGCCTTGGCTTCTGGTCCTTTCCATCTCCAAAGTCAGCAATGGCTGAGTGAATCTCTTGAGTGAATCTTTATATGTCTCATCTCACCGACACTGACTTTTCTGGCTCTTTCGTCTACCTTTTAAGGACATTATGATGACATCTGGCCCCCCCACATGGTGAGGATGACATCTGGCCCCGCCACATGGTGAGGATAATGTATGTATCTTAAAGTGTTCTTATTGGCAGCCGTAATCTCAGCTGCAATCCAGTTACCCTTGCCATACAGCATAACCCAACTGCAGGCATTAGGATATGCTCATCGCTGAGAGACCATTAGTCTGCCTACCACAGTTGTCACTTTAGAGGAATTGGTGCAGAAGGCAAAAGGCACAGTCACCTACAGAAAGATGTGGAGGTAGNCATTCATGCCTTGGGAATGGTGGCCACATGCCATACTTCATTGCCATTGTCACAGTCCATGCCAACAAACCCAGTGTTTAAGAATCAATGCTCCTTCCTGTCTTGCCTGCCACCCCACTACATGGGAAAGACTGAGTCAGAAACATGGTTTCTCTCCCTCTCCCTCCACCCCCCCCCTCTCTCTCTGGTATGGATTCTGTGCTGGCTAATTTATGCCAACTTGACTCAAGCTGGAGTCATCTGGTAGGAGGGAACCTCATCTGAAAAAATTCCTCCGTAGATTGGGCTGTAGGCTTGTAGGACATTTTCTTAATTAGTAATTAATGTGGGAGGGCCCAGGTCATCATGGGTTCTGGGTTCTATAAGAAAGCAGGCTGAGCAAGCCACAGGGAGCAAGCCAGGAAATAAGCAGCANCCCTCCATGGCCTCTGCATTATCTCCTGCCTCTAGGTCCCTGCCTTGCTGGAGTTCCTACCTCCACTTCCTTTGATGATGTACTATAATGTNGAAGTGTAAACAAAACAAACCCTTTCCTCCCCAAGTCATGGCGTTTCATCACAGCAATAGAAACCCTAACTAGGACAGATTCATTGTACATTGTGATGGGTTTCATAGGGAAATCTTCATACAAGCACATTATGTATTTTGAGTATACTCACCTCTTTCTCCCTGTTTTTATTCCTATTAACTCCTCAGACTATACATGTACCACACACACATATTTTCTATTTATATAAAATTTAGGATCCACAAAGGAGAGAACACGTGATACTTGTCTTTCAGAGCCTGACTTAGTTCGCTTAGCGTGGTGCTCTCCAGAGTAATGTGCATTTTCATGGACACTCATATTGGTGATTCTGTGATTTTCACTGTCTATTGCCTCAGTTGCTCTCTTGTTTNGTGTGGAGGCTGATGCCAGAGACAGTGAGAAAGGGTTCATTACTAAGATGAGGTGAGAGAATCCCTTGTACCAGGCAGACAGGGAAGGTCNTTAGCCTCTNTCCTCTTCTGCTTCTCCACCTNATTAGACTGTCGCAAGGCCTGAGCTCCATGCCTGTGGCTGCCCTCTTTCTCTCTTGTCTTCCATCTGGGCTGGAAGGGCCTTATTCTTGGGAGCTAGAGTATCTGAGGGGAGGATGCAGGAAGAAAATAAAATTGACCATCTACATGGGATATAATCTAAGCTTAATGCAGAGATTGAAAGGCTTTGGACTTGCTTCTAGACGATCCAATGCCATTTCCAAGTTGTAAAAGGAGGTAAAAAGTGAGGCAGAGACATTGGCTAGGAAGACAGTGAATAAACTGAGCTGTGTTGNACCTTGGATTGGGTCTCTTGGAAATCTATGGGATGATGATAGGGAACCTAGGCAGTGGGATGGTCTCTAAATTGGTGAGAGCAGGTATAAACAGTGTCTCTGGCAACTTGCTGGGATCTACTCAGCTGAGGAGTGCATCCTGACATGCAAACAGGAATACCAAGCATTGCCATGGTTCTGCTTGCAAGCCTTGCTCCTGGCCACTGTTGATTTATTCAGGGACAGCTANCTGCCCTGGATGGGGCCAATGTGTTTTCTCTGAAGCTGCAGGGAATGGAGCTTGTCACATCTTCTAGCACATGTCTATAATAAGAGATCCCAAGGCTTCACAAAAAGGGGACAGGGCCAGTATTGCCTAAGGACTCTGAGAGATGCTCAAGGTCCTGGCTCTTCCTGAGCTTATGTAGCATGGCTGCCATCCCCAGGCCTAACTCTGAAGCACCTCTTTGCATTCTGGTAACTAATATAGTCTCCTTTTTGCTGAATCCAAGTATAAATTGTAATTGCTTTGCTCCGAAACCTAACAAATATCCTTGGGATGGGGCTGACGGTGACGGGCATATGAAGACCAAGTTCAACAAGATAGCCGTTTTCAGCTTTGATGGGAGAGGCATTTGGTGCCCCAGAACATGTGCTTCCTGGTGGTATACTGATCACAAGATGAATGGACTTTGCTCAGGAGACCCAAGACAAAGAAAAGGCCAGGCAGGCAATGAAGGAGATAACCATGGTCTATATGTAGTACTATTTGTGGTCAAAGTCAATACTAATGACTTGGGGACCGGCATCAAAAGCAAAGAGGGAAAGAAAACCAGAGACATAAAACAGGCTTTGTAGGATGCCTGGTGCAGTTGCACACAAGCAGCGATGGCCCATAAGTACATGGATGTGACAGGCACAAAAGCAGAATCAGAGGAATTGGGAATTAGAAAGTAAATATAAGAAGTCCAGCAGAAGTCTTTTAGGAACAACACTTGTCACTTAGCACTTTAAAAATTCTTGGCCCCTTACTCCTGATGAGTGTCTTGTTTTCTGATTTTCAAATGGCAAATTCTCACACCATCAGAAGANATTAATCCACTGAGTTCTGGTGAAGATGCTGCCTGCCCTTGCTAGAGGCTATGGACTGGCTCTTGGGTGAGGGTGTGGAGCTGGCTAATTTGTCTGTATTTTTGCCTCATCTTCCTGAGTAGGTGCTGTCAGGGTGGACCCTCTGTGGTCAGTGCNTTCTTTAGTGCAGTATTCACCACCCACTGAAGTCACCAGACTGGACTGCATCATAGGACAGTGCTGGCACAGAGCTAGATGCAAAGGCATCATTTCATCTTTTTTCTCTGTCAAGAAAGAGTCTCATGAATCATAGTCTTGACTCACTATGTAGCTGAGGACCATAAACCTTTGATCTTCCTGCCTCTATCTCCTGGGTGCCAGGGTTACAGGTGTGCACCATGACACCTGGTCTATGGGGCTTGAACCCCANGCTTCATCTATGCTAGGCAAGCTCTCTACCAACTGAACTACATCCATGGATAGCCCTGCAAAGTCAGTTTCTAATTATACTCGCTGTTCAAGAGAATGAAGTAGATATTGACTCAGGTTGTTGCCCACCTTGATATATTTGGAGGGGAAGGACATAATGAAAGGGACTTCAGAAAATACCTAGTCTACCCACTTGGAAAGGCTTGGAGGCAAGTTTTAGATTTCATCCTTTCTTCCTCAACAAAAAGACCCATAATTTCCTCATACGTTATGTGATATGATACACCCCAAACATTAATAAGATAAGCTGGAGAAAGAACAGATTCTGTCTATCACAGTGAAACAATACATGGGAGGGGGTTCCTAGAGCCCAGTACATACATGTGGATTTTGGCTTATAAAGCAGAGAAGTTGAAAAGGTACTGACATTGATAATTGCTACGGGAAAAGGTATGGCCAGCAGCTGTGAATGGCATTACTGTAGAGAAAACCAGGTGTGGAATCTGAAGTGCCATGTCACATGTCTTCTGTCCCCACTTCAGAAATCCACTCAAATATGTTAAAGCATTCACATAGTCAGAGCCTCCGAAAAGCAGGAAAGCCAGGAAGCCCATGTACAAGGGGTGTGCAGGGGTCACGCTTGCTCCCTTGTTTGGGTGTGTGCAGTTTCTAAACAGTGGTGTTCAAAAGGAAAGTGGCACAGAAAGAACCTGATGGGAGAGGAGACAGGGTGCAGAACCCCTTTGCAGGCAGGGAGGAAGGAGGTTCTCTTTTCCAGGTGGGAGAAGGTAGGTAGGAGAGAGACTGGGAAGAGCCCCTTCACTTCAGGTCACCCAGAGATGAAGTATTCGGAAGGGAAACGGGTTTAGTGAAGGAGACATTAGTCCCTCAGAGAGGAGAGTGTATGCTGGCCATATCTCCTGACCCCTTTCTTTCCACAAACTATAGATACCAGACCTTAGTCTAGAGAGGGTGACTTTGGCTATAAGGTGACTTCCTATCATTTCTTTTCTACCAGTTAAGATGGGCTGGGAGAGAGAAGGTACATGGACTGCACTGTTTCTCAAACCACATGAAAGCAAACTTGTAANGACTTCTTTTCTCCCTCCCCTGAATTTATCATTAGACATTAAGTTCACGGACTTCTCTCACCCTAGCAGGTTTTTAATAGAGCCTTAGGGTATCCTGTTCCTTGCTGTCTTATCACATTTCATTAATTACATTTCATGATCACCGAGGATCAGGAGGCAGAGGAGGAACCAGCATCCAATTTTAGAGAGCAGCAGCAATCGCAGAGATGGGCAAGCAAGATGATGTTTTTTAAAAAAAAAAATCAATTTAGCAGTCAGCTGTGACACACAAACGGCTCCCAGGAATGGAGTAAGGGTGAGCTGAGTACAGCAGCAGCAGACATAAAATGAAACAACTTGAGCTTTCTGTGTACAGGTGCTGTGTCGGGACCGGAGGCAGTACCTCGGGGTACTGTGGTGTCCCACAGCGTTGCTAGGCTTGGAGGCAAGTCTCTGGGGGGAAACGCAGAGATGCCAGGCAACTGGAAACGGAGATGTATAGTGTGCTATGTTCTCAAAGCAGTTGCTAGCACTGGAAGGCTCGGGTGGGTGGATTAGCATAAAGATGCGCTTGGGACTCTTGTAAAGAGGAGGAAGACCTCTCATCTATCTGGAGAAATGACCACAGAGTCTATTACAGTTTGTATCTTAAATGCCCTCCAAAGCTATGCATGAAAGGCTTGGTCAGCAGCCTGTGGGGTAGGACTTTTGAGAGGTAGAGCCTAGTGGAAGGAACCAAGGTCGTTTGGATTGTGCTCTTGAAGGAAATATTGGAACTTCTACTATTCCTCTCCTCTCCCCTCCCCTGCTATTCTCCCCCCCTCAACTACCAGCTTTGCTTGACTATGTCCTTCTCACGTGATAGTCTACCTTGGCACAGGCCCAAAGTTGATGGCCCAAATGAATACGGATCGAAAGCTCCGAACTATGAGCACAAATACAATTTCCTCCTTCTAAGTTGATTCATCTTGGTATTTTGTCACAGTACCAGGCAGGTGACTAACACAAGGGTGTCTTCAATGTCTCCAGATGAAACACATTTCTTGCCTCAAAGTTCATTGTCATTAAGAAAATCATGGCTCATGGGAAAGAACTTTTTTGTCCTGGCTGAGGATCAGGCCATTGTGATTTGACTTTCTGGTGGTGGTAGGTTGATTTTAAAAATGGACTGTGGTACACTAGCTTTTTGGCCTAGTCTTTAAGCTTGAGACTCTGTTTTCCTATGCTTCTGCTTTTTTCTTGTGTTCTTGTTGTTTCTGCCTGAGTGATATCAAAGTAGTCTGTTTGAGGATGAGAGTCCATGTAAAAGACAGTACAGCTGTCCTTGTCGAAGCCATCCTGAACAGTCCGAAGCCANAGACACAAGACACAACCCANATCAGCAGAGCTACCTACCCAGTCCACAGCAGCAAGCAGACAAGCAGCTTAGCCCATTCAACCAGTTGGCAATAGACATGTGAGAAAAAGCAAATGCCCGTTGAGTAATACCCTCGTATATAGTTTTGCTTCCAGCAACTTCAGTTACCCATGATAGGCCACAGNCTGGAAATATTAAGTAGAAAATTACAGGAACAAATAATTCATAAGTTTTAAAATTATATGCTGACCTGAGCAGTGTGATAAAATCTCCACCAGAGACATGGATTTTGCCCAGTGTTTCCATGCTATATATCCAACCTTCCCATTAGTCACTTAATTGCGGCGTGTGTTCTCAGATTCACTGTTGTGGAATTGCAGTGCTGGTGCCCAGCTGTCCCTTATTTTACTGAATACTGCCTCAAGTTGCACAGAGTGGTGATGGAGGTAATCCAGACCAAAGAAAAGCTGCAAAGCACTTCCTTTCCATGAGTATGTAAAAGTTCAAAAAGAGATTGCATTTACATTGCGTTATGATTATTTAATATTGTCTGATTGTTTTTATTTTATTATTNGTTATTATTAATCTCCTAGGTGTGTAGGCACAGGAGAAAATGCATANTGTATGCAGCATTTGGCAGTATTTGACCAGCCCTGGGGAAGATTGTATCCCCTGTGGACAGAGGGAAGCAACTACAGTTTTAAGCCTCTGAGTTTGGAGGTTCTTTGTCAGCCACAGCTGACTGATATGCCTTGTCTGTTGCAGCTTGGGAAGAGATGATACATCTTCAGAGA
The DNA here is from genome assembly GCA_001675575.1 of Neotoma lepida. Taxonomy (NCBI): domain Eukaryota; kingdom Metazoa; phylum Chordata; class Mammalia; order Rodentia; family Cricetidae; genus Neotoma; species Neotoma lepida. Next base: position 973,772 of record LZPO01027123.1, read on the forward strand.
GGAGGATATTACTGCAACAACCATATTGATGGGAACAAGAAAGCAAACCATTGGGTAGTGGTAGTGCATGCCTTTAATCCCAGCACTTGGGAGGCAGAGGCAGAGGCAGAGGCAGAGGCAGGCAGATCTCTGAGTTTGAGTTCAGCCTGGTCTATGAAGTGAGTTCCAGGATAGCCAGAGCTACACAGAGAAACCCTGTCTCAAAAAACCAAAAAACCAACCCCCCAAACAATAACAACAAACAAAATAAAAACAAAAACAACCCCCCCCAAAGCCCAACATGTAAAAATTTGAACCAGGGACTCAAAACACAGTACTTTGGGGCCATTTTGTAAGAAGCCATGTGTGGCATCTCCTAAGGTCAGGGACTTATTCTAAAGGAGTTTAAAGGCAAAATGCAAAAACATTGGCTTGAGTTATCCAGAAAAATAAGCCAAAAGGCAGTATTCTTTCTTTAGGAAGGCAAGTTTGTGAGCCATATTCAAGGAAGGTTATCACTTAAAATAGTTAAGATAAAAATTGCTGTGTTGGCCAGGTGGTGGTGATGCACGCCTTTAATCCCAGCACTCGAGAGGCAGAGGCAGGCGGATCTCTGTGAGTTCGAGGCCACCCTGGGCTACCGAGTGAGTTCCAGGAAAGGCGCCGCCAAAGCTACACAGAGAAACCCTGTCTCGAAAAACAAAACAAACAAACAAAAAAAATTGCTGTGTTGATTGGTATTTATCTGAAAAGTTAATTTGTATATATGGGGATTGCTCTTTCTGAATCGAGAATAGGGTTACACATTTAAGAAGTACAAGAAGTAGCCTAGGAAACACACTGATGCTGACATGTCGGGGACATTTAAACACTGTTGGGGACAATAGACAGACTATTGGAAACTGAAATGAACTGAGAAAATCCAAAGAGGCAGTCCCCTCATCCATGACCCCTCCCTCCTGGAAGACAAGAAGCTGAACGGAGTGTATGCAAGGTAGAGAGGGGGAACTGTACAGGCTATGAGCATCAGCGCTAGCCTTGGGCAGCCTGCAGGGCTCTCTGAATGAGAGTCAGAGAAAGGAGAGAGAGAGAGAGAGAGAGAGAGAGAGAGAGAGAGAGAGAGAGAGAGAGAGAGAGAGAGAGAGAGAGAGAGAGAGAGAGAGAGAGAG
>LZPO01027123.1:997482-1015454 GCA_001675575.1 Neotoma lepida
CCTAGTCCTCCAGATGTTCTCATCTGAACCCTAGTCCTCCAGATGTTCTCATGTGAACCCAAGTCCTCTAGGTGTTCTCATTTGAACCCTAGTGCCCAGATGTTCGCATCTGAATCCTAGTCCCCCAGATGTTCTCATCTAATCCCTAGTCCTCCAGAAGATGCTCTGAAGAGATGGGGTCTCGGGATTAGAGAGATGGCTCATGGTTAAGAACATTTACTATTCTTACAAAGGACCTGGGTTCAATTCCCAGCACCCACATGGTGCCTCGTAACCATCTGTAACTCTAGTTCTAGGCCATCTGACTCCTCCTTATGTCCTCTGTGGGCCCTAGATAAGCACATGGTACATATACATATATTCAGGCAAAATACAAATATATATAAAATAAAAAATAAATCTTTTTGTTAAAGATGAGAGATGGGGTCTTTGGAAGGTGAGGGGACATGGAGATGGAGGCTTCATAAGTGAAATTAGTGTCCTTATTTTTTAAAAGGCTTGAGGGAGACCCCCTCATCCCTTCCACCAAATGAGGGCACAGCTAGAAAGTGCCATCTATGAAATAGAGAGTGCTCCCCCAGCAGACACTTCCTATCCTCCAGAAATGTGAAAAATGATGTTTATAAGATATGCAGGGGATTCTATGATAATACCCCCAAGGGGCTTAGACAGTGTCCCCAAATACCATAGGCTGTCAGTGAGGGCCTTTTACTGTTCTTTAAGTGGGTCACCCAGTGGCTAAGTTAATGCATCTCTTAGCTTTCCTAGGGGGACACTTACACTCTTAAACATNCCTAGTTGTTCTAGGTGGTTCTGATCTGAGGTCACATGATGATGAACAGAAGGATTCTTTGGGAAGAGCCAGNAAACNTACCTGGAAACGGTAAAAGGTGCCATCGTCTTTCATGGTGAGAACATGGTCTGAGATTGGGAAGATGTAGCCCTGGGCAGCGATAAGGCTTCCCAGGTGTATTGCTTCAACTGGAAGGAGAGAAAAGGATGAGGAAGCAGGTCATTCAGCTAAAACATGCACTGGGAGAGCAAAAGGTNACCCGGAGTCATGTGTCATCCCTCTAGACGATGGTGTTGATGAGGTCTTCCCTTGCAGATGGTAGCAATTGTGAAGGACACTGACAATTGTGAAGGACCATTGCGTGTCCGGCCTCCTCAGANAATTTGATAGTGTTCAACCACTCATTCCNGACAGCCTTCCAAAACAAAGTCAGATCCAGCAGCACGGCAAAGACTAAATAGTATCTAAAGAAGTGAGGCATNTNACATAAGTGCTTAGCAGTGACTGGTGCAGGGATAATACTCAGGCAGAGATGGCAGCTCTGAGTCATGGTTCTTATGTTTNTAACCCTTGGCACTGGGGGTGCANTCTTGTGGTCCANANGCTTTAGAATCTACTTGTGACATGAGCATCCCTTCAGTGAGAAGAGTGCATCCCTTTTTTTGATGGACTAGGGCACGACCTCACTTTCCCAAGAAATCAGAAAAAGGATAATGGGGTGAGNAGTGCCNTAGGTGACAAACCAGGTAGAAAAATGAATATTTCNNCCAAATCAACCTGTTGCTTGCTTATCTCAGGCCTAGCCATAAACAGGTTTCCATNAGTAGTTCAGATTTTACCTTATCCTGAGAGGAGCCCATACAGTAGGGGGAGGGTGGGACCTAAATTCTTCTATTACCAGTTTTATAAGCTGTACATTTTTAAGTCATTTGTCTTGTTTATACTGTAAGCTTTTCAACATCAACTACAACCCAAGTGCTTTGTTTTCTAAGAATCACNAGTAGTTCAGATTTTACCTTATCCTGAGAGGAGCCCATACAGTAGGGGGAGGGTGGGACCTAAATTCTTCTATTACCAGTTTTATAAGCTGTACATTTTTAAGTCATTTGTCTTGTTTATACTGTAAGCTTTTCAACATCAACTACAACCCAAGTGCTTTGTTTTCTAAGAATCACNAAGTNCCCTTGGAAGTAGNACCCATAGTGGGTGGACTCTGAANAAATGGTGTTTTATTTTACCTGCTTCCTGATGACCAGTTTGCNTTTACAATTNTATATGGCTGTCACTATATATTCATGTAGAATTTGTTTCAGGACCCCCATGAAGATCAAAATATTTGGACGCTCAAGTCTTGATATCAAATGGCATCATGTGTGTATAACCTGCACACACTTTCCTGCAAGCTTCAAGTCATTACTTTTGATGCCTAACACAGTCTAAATGCTATGCAAATGNATGTTATACTATAATGCTTAGGGAATAACAAACTGTCTCTATATGTTGAGCACAGACACCTTTTTGTATCAAATATTTTCAATCCAATGTTAGTTGACTTCAAGGATAAAGCTCTGAATACACAGAAGTCCAACTGTATGCTTCAAGAACCATGAGTCANGTGTGATGGCACAGGTCTACAATCCCAGCACCCAGGAGGCTAAAGCAGGTAAATTGGGAGGTCGAGGCTAGCTTGGGCTATATAGTAAAACCAACCAACTAACCAATCAATTAACCAATGAACCAATGAACCAACCAACCAACCAACGAGCCACCCAAACAAACAATGAACCAACCAATCACAACCAACCAACCAACCAACCAAAACCCTAATGCAAACAAAGAAAAGAATGGCAGGTCCAGCAAGAAGGAAAGCTCCATTATTTGCCCTTCCACGTGCAAGACAGAAGAGCAAGATCCTGAAAGAAGGTACTGTTGTGCCGTTGACACCAGAGCTAAAACTCTTACTTAGAAATTCTTTTTTACTTTAACAAAAGGAACAAAGAAAAGACAGAGCAGCCAGCATGGACCTTCCATTNCAACTAACCAATGAACCAATGAACCAACCAACCAACCAATGAGCCACCCAAACAAACAATGAACCAACCAACCACAACCAACCAATCAACCAACCAACCAACCAATGAGCCAACCAACCAACCAACCAACCAACCAAAACCCTAATGCAAACAAAGAAAAGAATGGCAGGTCCAGCAAGAAGGAAAGCTCCATTATTTGCCCTTCCACATGCAAGACAGAAGAGCAAGATCCTGAAAGAAGGTACTGTTGTGCCATTGACACCAGAGCTAAAACTCTTACTTAGAAATTCTTTTTTACTTTAACAAAAGGAACAAAGAAAAGACAGAGCAGCCAGCATNGACCTTCCATTAGACACGCTGGCTTCCCAGGCTGTGGTTTGTGACTCCATCTTATGGCAAATTGTTTTAGCTTCTCCTTGGCTAATTCTCAGAAGCCCAAACTTATCCTAACATCTTACTATTCTCCCAAGGGTCAGAAAAGAGTAGACCTTTGTAGATGTGACATTCACCAGTCTGGACCTTCCNTAGAAGTTTTTCATGCCAAGGCTGTAGGAGTCTCACTTATATTAGCTGTGTTAGAGTCCTCAGAACATTAATAATAATGAGAACAATGAATTCAATGGATACTTCAGAAGGGCCAGGAAGTGCTCTTAGCAAATTCTACCATTAGAAATGGCCTTAAGTTAGCATGACTAAAAAGGAACAATGACTTCAGATAAATGTCACCAAATGGCTAGACGCCTACCCAGGCTGGTTGCACCGGTGGTCAATCAGAAGCCCAGGCTGTATAGTGGAGACACCAAAAGGAGCTGACTTGGAGTCTAGCCTTCCAGTGAAATTCTTAGCTCACAAGAAAAAGAAGCATAGGCCCTTTTTCTTGTGAGCTAAGGACTTCACTCGAATTAAGAATTTTTGTTAGCTGACAGAGTGGCCACTGATCCAGGACATGAAAAGGGCCAGGGTCACTTCCAAAAATCACTTGCTCTTCAAGGACTCATGTTTCCATCAACTTCATTTAATAGAGTTATTTGAAACTGCATTGTTGTATACTCAACTGTAGATTAGCAATGCCAGGTTAAAATGCAAGCCTGGGTTGGCATATTGATTCCACAAATAATCACAACCATAGGCCCAACATGTAGTGTGGGCACTTGATGCAAATTCTCAGAAAGCATGGTGGTTAAGGTCCACTTAACTTANGGTATCTATGTCCCCCAAGGATGACCATTAAGAACATCGAAGCAGAGGGTTAGGTATATGTAGCTCAGTGATAGAATGCTTGCCCAGTAGGAACAAGGCCCTGGATTCACTCAGCTCTAATGTGAACCCCAGAGTAGATACACTATGGATATTTGTAAATATGATCTTTGAGTATTAATAACACCAGTTAAGACAGACGAATGAATGTGTGCTAAATGCTAAGGAAAAAAACTCAACAATAAACTCATAGCANACTGATGAAAATCAACTTGAGCCGTCTAGAAGTTTCATTTTTTTCTGGAGCATCTCCCCCATTTCCTTATGAGACTGTGAAAATACATTGTCCTGCTTATTTTCTGTTGGAAGGACAGCTGTGGAAACTGTCTTCACTGGTCAGGGTTTTGCTGTTTTTTTTCTGGTAGACTTTGCCTAATTGAAACGCACAATTAGCGTTGAAAAAAAAATCACTTCTTCACTTCTTGCAGAAGCAGAAAACAGAAGGAGTTTTAGCAAATAATTAAACATCTTAATTGTGGATCAGGCAATCTAATTTTAAGAGCTGCTTCTAGAAGGCTGTTCTGTGACAGGGCTACAACTTATCTTTAATTGCTACGGCTAACGAGAATTCATCTCATTTCACACGCTATTGTGTTGAGCTCTTTGGCATTCTAAATACTGGCTCATTTCCTCAAAGGGTGATTTCCACACGATGATAGACATTCAGTGGAGAAAATAAATNACTTCTATCTGCAAATACAATGAGTCCATATCCTGGAATCCACGATGATAAGCCTTCTTTTCAAGACTGTACAGGGCCCACTGGGGAAGTTGTCTATGGCGTGTGTGCCAACACCAGGGGAGNTAAAGACAAGGTCAAGGGTCAAGTACCTGGATCCTCAATGGAAAGGTTCTTCATAAGCCACTGCACAATGTCTGTACCTGCAATGACAAAGCAGTTTCAGTGGACGAGCTCATGAGTAGCAGAAGAAACATCTTCACCAGAGTCTGGAGCCCAGCAGCACACAGCCTGAGAGCTGGATAATACTGCCATTTCCCTGTGCTAACCGGCCCTTCCCATCCACTGGGACATGGCCACAGTTTTGATTTAGTAACCACCATCCCTCCTTATCCTTCTTTCATGGAGACAGGCTTTTGGACATCCCAGGCTGGCCTTGAATTTTCTCTATAGCTGAGGATGCTGAGATGCCAGTCCTGCACCACCATGCCTAGTTTATACAGTGCTGGGGGATCAAATCCAGGGCTTCATGAATACTAGGTGAGCACTGTACCCATTTAGTTGCACTCTTGGCCTAGATTTCAATTCTTTTACCAGGAAAAAAAAACCACTACCACCAACAAAAACAAAACCCAAAACCAAAACCCAACCAAACAAAAAACAAAAACCAAATCCACTTCCGATGTTTCCGTTACATCGGCATTTCCAGGAGTATCTATTAGGAACTTTCTGGGGACCCAGATTTCAATGGCTTCCCCAAGGCAGCCCAGTGAAGCCTTGGCATGCCTGCTCCCAGACATTTCTTTTTCAGCACTATGCCCTTACTGACAAGTGCTAATAAACTCAGGTGGCCTCAGGGGTGCTTGNAACACTCATTCTTTTCAGGCAAGAGTCCANTATGAATCAACATGCCTCTGAGTCCATAGACCACTTCTGGGTCTTCACTGACAGTTTCTTCTTTTTTATCTGGGCCTCAGCCACCTTAAATTTCAAAGCTCCCCCAGAATTGGCTGTGGACCGAACTGTACTAATTATATATGGGTAGAATGACCTATACCACTGCCTGGTCCGGCCTGTGAAAACTTCCCCCACACCTACAGACCCTTCCCTGAGTGAAACAGAGACACAGTATGGAAGAGGCCATGGATCTCACCATGAAAATTAATGACTATTTAGATCCCTCATGAGAAGTATTACCTGTGTGTGGAATAACCCCAGTGTCTTCTAGCCAGCATGTTTAAGATAAGTCACACTTGAATAGAAATTTGACCCTCTCTTACTTCTTCCTGTTGGTTTTAGTTTTGTCTTCTGATGACAGAAGAGCGAACCTGAAGTCAGATCTTGTCACTCTGTAACCATCCCTTCAGATTTTGGGTAGTCCTTCCATAAATCATCAGTGTCATCATTCCCAGGGTGACGGACCTGGATCCATTCCATGGCTTGGCCTGGAGCTCCTCACCATTGGCCAAAGTTTTCTGAACAAGCTCCATTTTACTGTCTTTCTTTAAAAAGATGGCAACTAAAACCTATGTTCCAAGAGCAGCTTAGCTCACACGGGAGTGTGTAGGGAGTGGAGGAATCCCCCAGTGAGTGAAATGAGGAAGTCCTGAGTGAATGTGTATTGTTGACATGGGCATAGACATGTCAAGGACCCCAGTGTCTCAACCCTGTGGATCTGGCAAAGCCTTCCCCAGGGTGAGGTTCAGAAGCTTAGCAAAACCTTCTTTTTGTCTTTTTTAGGGGGGGTGTCCAAATGTAAGCAATTGATCGGTGTGCACAAAAGCTAGCAACTGCATCTTCCTCCTCTTAGGTGTCTACAGCCTGAGACATTCCCTCACAGAGACCTCCTACCAAGACTAGCTCTCCCCACTCCCTGTGCTGTCAATAACATAGAGGATCTGGGTTACCAGGGGAGACAGTGCACACACCCCATCTGACCCAGCTTATCTGTACTTGTGTCTCTGTGTCTGCCCTCTTTCCATTCCTTTGCCTCCCTAGTCAGGGTTTCAGGACCCAAGGTATGTAATAGAAGTGCAAGAGCCCAATTATTTGCGAGATTCACATCTGATCAATCCACCAAGTCACCCTAAGATTTCGTTTTACACTGGCACAGNCCTCTCAACATGGCTTCGTCATCTCTTGGGGAAAGTCTGATGGAAAATAGGCTGAAAGGAACAATATTTCCAGATGTGAGTTAAGAATGGGTCTGAAGCCTTGGTGTGTGTGTGTGTGTGTGTGTGTGTGTGTGTGTGTGTGTGCGCGCGCGTGCTCATTTCCCCCAAATTACAGAAGTTCTACATTTGTCCTAGGAAATGCAGAACAAAGCAGACATCAAATAAGAACTGTAATCCCAATTTGAGGGTGAGGGAGAGACACTAACCTGTTTTTTTTTTTCCTCAAAGAAAAATAGTTCTTTTCTGTGGGTTGCCTGGAAACTGCGAGGCTTCCAGTAGCACCCCGGCTCTCCCCGGGGCCTGNGGATTATCTTTCCGCTGAGCTTGCTCAGCCATTATTTATCACCTGCCAAGATTGATTGCTCACCCTGGGACAATGACAGCCCTTCCTTTCCCCTGTTAATTACTGTCATCATTAATATCCATGTCACTAATTAGTATTCATTCGCATTGAAACTCCTTCCTTGCTATCCTACCCACCACCGCCCCCAGCACCCCAGCACCATTGTCTGGATTTCTGCCCCATTTGGCACTCAGTTTCTGGCCCAATCATTCTGTGGTTCCACCATGCCCTGGTTGCGGTCACCTAGCTAAAGAATCACAGTTAGGCACCTTTCTTGTAAGGAAGATAAAGTCACAAAGGTCCCCTTTCTTTCTCCCCTTAACAGTTTGGGGACCACAGAGCTGGGTTTTGTGTTATGGTACAGTGACTGTGACAGTTGCCATGCCATGTGGGGACTGTTAAGCTGTTTGTTATTCCTGGCTATCCTGGGCGGAGATACTCTATTTGCTGTGCCATCACTGTACTGTGCCCCTCACACACTCTGGGTACCACCCTGCAGCCTGCATCAAACATGTTGGAAGATGCTCAGGGATGGGTGGACACTCTTAAGTTTCTAAGGACAGATCCACAAGTGGCCTACTCCAGCTTTGGGGCAGGAAGTGAACCACTGCGGTTCTTCCCCAGAACAAGCAGGGAAGGCAAATATGTCATAATATTATGAATGTGCTCCAACTAGGCATGTTGCGCCAGACAAGANCAGTCCACAGAGCAGCAGGAGCAAGTATTTGCTTTCTCATTTTTGTCTTTCTCTCTACCAACTCCAGAGACCTGCCTTTCCTTCCTCTTACAAAAAGAATTTGAGGAAGATTCTTTCTGTTCTATCAGAAAATAATTGCTGTCTTTTGTCCCCACTGTTGAATTTGAGATATTACCTTAGTCAAGATGCCTTCTGGGGACTTGTAGACTGACAACAGCCCACAGCATGACAGACGTAGCACAGCCACCCTTTATTCCCAAGAGCCCAAAACACTGACCTGGAAGCTGTTCTGAGGCCAATTGCATGTGTGTTTGTCTCCCTCTGTGTGTGTTACATACATGTTTGTGTGAGTGTACATACAAGTGTTTTCGCATGCATTTGTATGTCAGAGATGAATGCCAGTGTCTTCTTACTCTCTACCTCATTCTTGAGCTAGGGTCTCTCTCTCTCTCTCTCTCTCTCTCTCTCTTTCTCTCTCTCACTCTCTCTCTCATGACTTTTTGAGACAGGTTTCTCTGTGTAGCCCTGGCTATCCTGGAACTCACTCTGTAGACCAGGCTGGTCTTGAACTCAGAGGCACCTGCCTCTGCCTCCCGAGTGCTGGGATTAAAGGTGTGCACCACCACCACTCAACAGAGATAGGGTCTCTTACTGAACCTGGGGCTCCTCTCTTCAGCTAGGCTGGCTGGCTGGTTGGTTGACTGTCCAGTGAGCCACAGGGATCCACCCGTGTCTGCTTTCCCAGTGCAGGAATTATGGGAACATGACCATACCCAGCTTTTCAGTGGGTCCTAGAGATCTGAACTCATGTTCTTATGCTTGTGTGACAAACACTTTAGCAACTGAGGCCATCACCCCAGCCCCATTGAAACTAAAAATTTATTAACTCACAATACAGGAATATCCATGAACTACACCAGAAGGTACTCAAGTACCTCCCCCNGCATGTGTGCTGTCTCNTGTATTTAAGTGTGNNTTTATTATCAGCAGTTACATGCTGTGCTTCACATGTGTTGTAGTACACCTTTCTACTGTATCTTTTACATATAAACATATCTATTGAACAGGCATTTGAGATCAATATAAAATTCCTCTAACAAGAAAGTCAAGAAACCATGGCTTATTCATGGAATAATATTTATTGAACAACTAGTATGCTGAGTGGAAAAAGTGCATCAAGCAGAGTATATATGGTAAAATAACATTTTTATAGCAAAATACTCCTATTTTATTAATTATGCACATATGTAAGTATATACAGAAATGAAAAAGAACAGTTCTGGAAATAATTTGTTAACTTTAGGTTATCTTGGGCAGAGGAGAGGCATCCGATTATTTGTTTCTGAACTATCTAAAGTTCACAGAATGGTCTATATGCTTTGCAAAGAAATACTCTTATTTTCAAGAATAGAGAGGCATGAATTGGACTCTCAGCATTTGGGAGGCAGAGGCAGATGGATCTCTGTGAGTTCGAGGCCAGCCTGGTCTACAAAGTGAATTCCAGGACAGCCAGGGCTACACAGAGAAACCCTGTCTCAAAAAACCATAAATAAACTGGCCTCTCAGACCAAAGTAGGGAGAGTAAGAGGGATTCTGCATAGCTTCTCCTGTCCTGGGAATTTTTGCTTCCTTGGAAGCAAATAGTGGTGAGCAAAGGCAGGTGTCTCTGGGCTGGGTATTGTTGTTGATGTTTTGTCTCCTCTGTAGGCTGGCCTGGAACTGACTAAGGAGCAAGGATGAATAACTTCTGCCTCTGCCTCCTGAGGGCTGATATTAATGTAGCCATCACACCCAGCTGATGAAGTGCTGGGGGCGGGTGGGCTCAAACCCAGGGCTTCGAGGATGCCAGGTGAGCACCCTACCAGTTAGGCTACATCTCCAGTCCCAGTTTTGTCTCGAGGGGTCAGCAGAGGGAGACTCAGTCATGATGCTGGATCACTGCCCTTGAACTCACCACATACTCTGGCCATCTGTGGTCCCTGGAACTACAAGTAGAATTCTAAAGACACCACGGGGATATTCATCAAAGTCCTGTATTAGGAGAGGTAACCCGAATCGCTTCTTTATGTTTACTTATGTACATGGTAGAGTAAGACTCAGTGACCACTCATGCTTAGTTCCCATGCTGTGTGGACAGGAGGTAAATATGAACTAGATTTGAGTGAGCTCCAGTATGTAAGGGGGCTCTGTTTCTGGTTTAGAGGAGCATCGCACAAAATCCTGGGTTGTGTCTTCGGGTGTTTTAGGGAATTTGATTAGGATGCTTCCACTCAGACAATGATAACCNAAGGAGATCTTAATGTGAGCTCCTTCCTTCCATTTCCCCCCAAGTATTGGATCAGTTGCAATCCATGCAAAGTGGATAAAGATGAATTCATGCATTGTAGTCATCTNCAGATTGCCAGTTTCTGGAAACCTAGTAGATTGTATACTGTGGTACTGACAACTGAAGTCATTTTAATCCCCACCATTTCTCTGGAGGAAACGATTTTAAGATCCCAAGGAAAGATGTTATGGTTTCTGCCACAACTGAGTTTACCCTACACCTCTGTCAAGGCCAGGATTCCATCCACGGATGTTTTCATGTACCTGCTCAGGGTCTCTGTGCACCTGTAACCGGGAGGCTGGCTCCACATCACTTACCAGGTGGGTGGCAATGCTTGTGACAGGCAGTGACATGTCCTGAGTGCCTGTTGTATAGCAGGCATTCNTTCCTGTTATCATGTATAATATTGACAATAATTATGCAAAATATTGTCATTATAATACCCACTTAGAAGATTAGTCCCGGACAAGCTCAAGGCCACAGATTAGTATCTATTGCACTCAGAGCTAGAATCCAGGCATTCTCATGCCAAATTTCTTCCCACCTTCACATTCTAACTGTCTTAGACCTGATGCACATCTCCAGTAATGTATAAGGAAAGTATGTAGGAAACTGATATTCTGTATTGGACTTTTCCCTGAAGCAGAGGAATCAATTTAGTGATTGTTGCTATTATCAACTATTAAGCTAAAATTTTTTTTTTGTTTTGGTCAGCTCACCTTCCTACTCTNCTTTTGAAAACCCACTCATTTGAATCTTACTAAATATTTCTTGAATACTTTCAATAGTCTGGGTTTTAGAATAATACTGCTATAAAATTTGATGGTGTGATTTATCATCCCCATTGATCTGATGAATAGACAGGCTAAGTAGGGCATCTTTACAGTTGTAGGTCTTCCTATTAAGCCTTCATTATACAAAACAAAACATGTCACACTAGACGAGGAAGGTTAAGTGAGGAAGAAATGTTAAACTAGGTGTTGTGAATAGCTGGCAGTGGAAAGGAAACACAGGCTCACGGAACAGTGTGAGGAAAAGCTTAATGTCATTGTCAAGTCCTTGTAGTTTGGCCACCAGCTCGCTGAGTAAAGTCACAACAAATTTAGTAGTCTCTTAGCAAGCATATGAAGCACAAAGGCACAGTGATGATAAAGTCAGGCAGACTTGTATTGTGTCACTTATAAACTGCAACCATCCACCTCAATCTCCATTTCTTTATACATCAATTGATGAACCTACCATCCACTTAGAGGGAAAAAAAGCCCTCTTCACAAAGCTTGGTTCTTGGTTTCACTGTGATAGCCTGTTTCTTCACAGACCATGGACCTGTTCTGTGCCTTCATTTCATCACAGGAAAAGAGAACAACCATAACCGGACAGCCTCAGCTGCTGTGAGAGCACATGAACTGCTGCATTTTGTAGAAACAGCCCAGTGNCTGGTCCNGAATGTGCACAGACGGTATCCACTCAGACAGTCTGAGTTTCAGGGACCTCATTAGGTTCAAGCAGCTACCTGACATCATCTGCAAGGCTGAGGAAGCTGCAATAGTTTGTGCTACTTGTTTTCTCATTTGAGGTCTTAGGGACCATCAGAGTGTCTTGATGCCTCTAGAAAGGCGTTTTTCTAGACTAGTCTAGTCTAGAAAGACTCTACTGATGGTGAGCTTGCAGACAATGGAGGACGTAACAGCAGCACACATGGTGCTGTGGCAAGGTAAGGCTCACTCCTGAAAAATATTTATTTAATATTTTTTCTTCTTATTTTATGTGTATGGGTGTTTTGCCTGCCTGCATGTATGTCTGTGCACTGCATGTATGCCAGGTGCATGCAGAGGCCAGAAGAGGCTGCTGGATCCCCTGAGCTGGAGTTACAGATGGTTGTGATCTACCTTATGGGTGCTGGGAATCTAACCTAAGTCCTTTGGAAGCNCAGCCAGTGCTCTTAACCACTGGGNCATCTCTCCAGTTCCTAGATAAATATTTTGTAGAAAGTGAGCATCAGAAAGCAAGTCAGGTGCTTTGACTCAGAGTAAAGACAGGCTTTGAATGTGATGGATTCAAGCATGACTCTGGTTTTAGCTCTGGTGACTGACCATTCCTACATCCTCTTCTCCCTTCTCCTCCTTTCTTCTGGGCCACTTTTCCATCCCCAGAACACTCCATGCTTTCATCTCAGCTCAGGACCCATATTCCTTGGGGAATATGCAACTCCCCAAGGGGTAGTAAGGCTCTCTCCTTTCTCCCCTGCTTCTACCTGTCCCCGACTCCTACACACCCTTCACTAACTACCTCAGAAAGCCTTCATTACTTTNAAGATTTGGCAAGGTCCCTTGGCATCTGAATGGTTCTCCCTTTTGGAGTACTTCTCTTGGCCAGGACTAGATAGCTCCCATGGAATTGTCTGGTCAGCACCCGCTTCCTCTTCTGTGTCAGCTTCCTAAGTCTGCCTTAGCAAAGTACCATGAACTGGGTGGTCCGAACCACAACAGTTCACATTCTCATAGCTCTGGAGGCTGGATGCTCAAGTTCAAGGTCACAGAAGTGTTGGTGAGGGCAGTGAGGAGGTGCTGCCCTCTGCCTCTTGCCTGGTCTGCTGGCAGAATATGGTCATCTGTGGCCTGTAGAAGCAACACCCTGATTTCTGCATCCATATTCATGTGGTATTCCTCTGATATATGCTCTGCCCAAGGTNCTCTTCCTATAAGGACACAAATCCTGCTGCTTCAAGGCCCACCCTAATTTCCTGACTTAACTAGTTATAACTTAATGGCTGTGTTTCCTAATGAGATCACATTCTGAGGTTCTGGGGGAAGATGCGACATAACTCTTAGCACTTGATGAACACCAGCACCTACCGACCGGGATTCCATTATGCTGTTTGGTTCCAGGCATGGAGTGAGCACTGGGCATGGAGGGGGGATTAATAAGCATTTATTCATCAGTAGATGTATTCAAATATGTACCAGATACTACAGAGTCGCCCATATGCACATACTCATTTCAAGTGCAATTAGACATTTTTTTTCCTTTGGTAGGCTATTAAAAACTTCATCCCAAGGGCTGGAGAAAGAAAGAGGGAAGAAGGGATGGAAGGAGAGAGGAAGGGATGGGTAGAAATAGGAAGGGAAGAGGAAAGAAGGAAGGGAAACAGGAGAAGTAAGAAGAGAGAAATGTAAACCCAGCCAACACCAGATCTTAGACAGGCACTTTAGGAACACTGCTTTTGATGAAAGCTTTCACACTTCTCATCTGTTGCTGTGGGTTTCTCTAAAAGCATCACAGCTCTTGCAAGAAGAAATCTCAACAGAGTAATACTTTACAAAGTGTTAGCATTTCAAAGCTATCTTTCCATCAGTATATGCCGGCTGTCACATCATAGAGAATTGAGAGGTGAACGTAAGTCAAGAGAGGAAGACAGGTCTCCAACCTTCTACCTCTAGATACTGTCCACCCACAAGCCTGTCCCCTGTCTTCCACCCACTTCCAGCCTGTAACTAGTGCTACCCTGTCGGGTTGGTTCCTCACAGGACACCTTCCAGTCATCAGACTTAGTTTGGATCATGTTGGAGGAATTTAACTCAGACACAGGAATTATAATTTTGGACCCTTGACCTGCAAACTTCTTGCCATAGGCAAGGTCTGTCAGGACCGCCTCTCTGGGGTCCTGTAAACTGCTTGCTGGCTTCTAGGAGCTTGTGACAACCCTAACTCTCAAGGACCCAGTGATCACACAGCAGCCAAGACAATNGACCACGGGGAAGCCCTGGGCAAGCACTCTCCTCACAAGCCCACCCAGCCAGCTCTGGACTCTGAAATTTAAAGCTTCCCTGTGTATTATGAAAAATAACAGGGGCAGGAGACCAGGCGAGGTTATTACCAACCCATAAATCAGCCAGGAGGCGCTGAGGGCTGCTATGAGGTGCCTGAGATGGGCTCCCCTGGTTTGTTATCTCACCCGAGCCCCCACAATTGATTCATAACCTCATAACCCTCCCGCGCCCGAATCCCTAGTCTTATATCTAATTGTCAGCAGCTGAGTACATGATTTGCAAGAGGATGCGGGCAGCAGCAGACGTGGGGGCGGAGGAGAGATTAGTTTTGTCAATCAAAAGCATCCCGGGTGAGGCTGAGAGCGTGCGGGATTTAGCTCCACAATCGGTTTATTAAAGGCAAGGTTGGATGTGGCTACATTGATTAGGCGGTAGTGCAGGGAAGTGGAGGCTCATAGCCACGGTGGGAGGAGCCACTGTTCCCCAGGGTGGCTGCGGCTGATGACTGCCTTCCACTAAAAAGCAGAAAGGAAAAACAAATAAGCAGGGTCAGTCAGTGCTCTGAGAAATAACGGATCTAATGCCCGNTGTCCAGGCTCCCTCCGGGGATGAGGAGCTTCACCTCGGAATGCTGGGAGGGTACCTGGTTTGAGCAAGGGAGCCAGTGTTGGATGGGTGACTGATAGCCTTAGGGTCTTATTGCCTTCCCATTACCTACTGGTCACCTCACTTGTGCAAATTTAAACCTGAAAAGTGATTCATGCACAAATTGCTCCGGGAAGCAGTCTTTTCCTGAGGAGATGGGGGGTGGGAGGGGCAGTGCCGAGGCAGCACTTATTCACCCCCATTTTGATTAGCCACAGCCTCACCATTCGAGCAATAGAGTTGATACCTTCCCAACTAAGGGACGTCCTAAGGCTCGAGGTCATTCTGCTGGCATTGTCATCTTGTCCTGTCTAATTCACACAGTTGAGCTGGCCCTTCCTAAGTCAGCCCAGCATGCTCTCTTCCGGCATAGGATCCACTCTCAGATCCATTTCCGGTTATTGAGACAAAACATGGGAGGGACCTTTACCTCTCTCCTCCAACCCCACTGTAGCCAAGCCCTTAGCCCCTTCCCTGAACACACCAGGGTGTCAGTGGATAATCTGGGTTCCTATCTCCATCAGCTCTGTGACCCTTGGGGAATCTGCCTGTTGGTCCTAAGTTTCAGCTTCTATCTGAGAGACAAGATATGAGGATAGAGCCTGGAATGGGTGAGCCTTGTTTCTTCTGCCTGGCACAGTTAACGTTGGACAAGAAGTGATGTCAATGTTGCTTTCAGGACTACTATTACGGATTAAAACATTTCACTCATTTACCCGGAAGGTTGCCAGAGGCACTCTACTACCAAGTAACACCCCTCCCCCAACCACACTTGTGGTGATGAACATTCCAGGGCTCTAGCCTAACGGCNTGGGTACACTAGGACATTGCAAGGGTTATCATGGGAGTCCTCCTGGGGTGCTACGAGGCCACAGACATGANAGCTCCTAGTTCCAGCTGATCCAATCGTAGAGAACGACTCACTTAGGATCAACAGGAACTAATGAGGAAGTAGATTAGATGTCGAGTCCAGGACTCTTGACAGAGTAGCCGGAAGTGCCCCACATTAAGGGGACACTTTACATTTCTGCTCAGGTTGAGGTGTGTTGAACAGCCAGTTCTGTGATAGGGAAAGGAGTCCTAGTAGGGAAAGTCTCCAGCATGTTCTGGCACCTTCTGTACGCAAAGTACTATGTGAGACCTCAGGGCAGAGATTCATAGGGAACAGAAAGATAATTGGGTGGTAAGAGCTAGAGGGGTTAGGCAGAGGCTGTAGGATGCTCAGGGCCAGGAGTTGGAAGCCAGTCTGGGCAACAGAGTAAAACCCCATCTCAAACAAGTAACTAAAGAGCAACAAACAAGCCAGCTAGAGGAGAATGATCTTGGTTAGCTTCAAGGCAATCTTACGCTTCCCCAGCAGTGCAACTGTCTCTTATACACATCTAGATGTGTATAAGAGACAGCCTCCTGGCCTCTCCAGTATACCTTCATGAACATTCCTGTAGGCCCTGTCTACGTTTGGGAGCTGATTCACTGTGGGTCAGTCTCTGGCTCAACCTCTTAAACTGTAGGGCATGACCCAGGCGGCAGGGTGGGCAGTCACGAAAAATTGAGAACAGTAAAAGGTTTCTGAATGTGCCGAGGCCAAACATGACTTCAAAAGCAACATGCCACGAACCTGGGGTGTCTCTGCCAGCCCTTACCCATGCTGCATTGCACAANGTCACTGCAGCCTTGGTTTTGAACAATGTATAATATATACATTTTGCACTGCACGTACCTTCACCCCACACAAAACCAGCAAAGGCCTGAGAAACCTCAGCTCAGATCTAAGACTANCTATCATATTGCATATTTTTAACTGTACATACAATGTTCTGCTCTTACAGAAACATAATGGTTTAATTACGGTAAACAAAGACTTTGAAATTCTTGCTGTTGTCACCTCTCAGTACGCAGTATCAAGCTAGCTTGGCTTTGGGTTATATTGTGTTAGAATGTCTGCCTCTAAAAAACCATTGTTTGAGTTGCTGACTCGAGTTTTATTTTTAAAAAAAGTGAGATGAATTTGGCTTGGGATTAGACAGAATTTTCAGTTTCTCTCCACCATGACATAGTGATAGCCCAGCCACATTGCATACATCCCTACCCCACTCCTGCATCCCCAGACCCCTAAAGCTGTTTCTTTGAATAGTTTGGTACAGGATGAAGGCCANTGTTGGAGGACTTGTGAGGAAAATCAAGCAAGTCACTTGAAGCCAGGGGAGTTTTTGGAGTACATGCCCAGGCTTTCTCAGGGGCATCATGCTTTGCAGGTCAGCTTTNCAGTCTCCTAACCATGGGGATAGCAAGAGGAAGAGAGGCTAGTTCTCTTCACCTTTCCAGTCTCTCACCCTAGCCCTCCCTCATCTCCCTGAGAATTCAGGCTCCCTCCTTAGCTGCACCTGAAACACCCACATATATCCATCACCCCTTTTGTGTTAACATACATGCTCACACACATATTCACACGCACTCAAGCACATCTACACACATGCAAATAGTACTCATCCCTCATACACATACATGAGTGCCTCTGTAATAGGTCCCCACCCCTCAAATCCTGAATGATGACAAAAATCAGCTCAGGCTGAGTGGGGATAAAGTTTGAAGAAAGAACGCTGTTTTAAAATTGGCTATCTAGGCCGGGCGGTNGTGGCGCACGCCTTTAATCCCAGCACTCGGGAGGCAGAGGCAGGTGGATCTCTGTGAGTTTGAGGCCAGCCCGGGCTACTGAGTGAGTTACAGGAAAGGCGCAAAGCTACGCAGAGAAACGCTGTCTTGAAAAACAAAACAAAACNAAAAATGGCTATCTAGATGTACAAATCTATTCTCAGCATCACTCAGTGCTTAGCTGTTGCAGTACACTGCTTAGACTAATCCTGTTCCCTTGCTTGTAAGAACGGGGAGAAGAGAGGGGTCTGAGCGGGAGTGTGGAAGAAGGGCCTGAACAAGCTGCAGTCATTTTCCAGATGTCCACCATGGCTTTTCTTTCCAGCTGCTGGGAGGTTTGAGCCCTCTGTGATTAAGAAGTGGTCTTAGAGATGAAGCGGGAAGACGGGAGAAAAGGAAAATGCGCACGACTTATCACAAACTGGAGTGCTTTGTAGAAAGCATCGTCAGGTGACACTGGCTGGACCCCTGAACCCCATAACTGGGACAGTACATGAGACAGTGAGGNGCAAGTTCTGGCTGGGCTGTGGGTGGAGGAGCAGCCTGTGGGGCAGCAACAGCAGGGGAATATGGTGGCAAGAGAGGGCAGGGCCGAACCCAGAG
>LZPO01027123.1:1088282-1110695 GCA_001675575.1 Neotoma lepida
GCAACATGAGGAAGTGTATTAAAGGGTGGCAGCATCAGGAAGGCTGAGAACCACTGCTCTAGAGCTTACGTGGGTGCATTTATCGAAAAGCTCTGAAACAGTGTCTGTCAGGAAAATCAGGGTTGGAAATCAAAACCCAAACCAAACCAAAACACTCCAAAGTGAGCAAACAAACAAAAACTTATGAGCCAAACAGAANCTCTGTATTTGTGTAGATGTTTAAGTCAGAAACTCCGCAGGGAGCAGCTGTGCATAGCGTGGGCAGAGCCAACCCTGAGACTTCAGGCTGCCAGGGTCGGCACCCTTCTGTGGGCATCCATGTCACTCAGGAATAATTGCTGCTTTTTCAGCTGCTAGAACCCCTAGGGCTGGAGTTTGGGGCTAGGGCTGCTTACTTCCGATGGCTGCCTCAAGTGCACGAGGAAACTGACCTTGACCTCTGTAATTTCTAGTTTAGCCAGGGAGCAGGAAGCAGGACTCGACAATTTCCTACCGCAGCACTAAAGGTCATCTCTCTTTCTTTTCTCCTCAGAAGTGACAACTCNGTTTGTCCCTGCTCTCAAATCAAGCCTGAGTTTGTATGCAAATTAACTGTATTATCAGTGATTGTAATAGAGCCCAACAGTGGACCTATTTAAATGACGATGAATGGAGCACTTTGGAGACGCTCTGGATCCTGGAGATGCTTTTTGTCATCATCACAGGAAAACAAAAGGACAGACACAAACCACAGGAAATGTCTATCTCAGGCTTGGCTGTAATACATTTATGCTGGATGCATTTGATTGAGGAAAACAGAGTAGTGACAATAATGTTTTCTTCTCCATCTTAAAAAGGGGGGGCTCTCTTGACCTTGAGTAGTAGGATTACCCCACTTTGATGTCTGTGTATTAAACATTAGCAATCTGACCATGTTACTCTTCCAGGCCAAATCTTATTAGCATTTCCTTCTGACATTGGTTCTTGCTGGTGAATTATTTTAAAAATGTAAGTATCTGAGGTTGTGTGATAAGAATCTCACGGTGGCATAATGGAGGTTATTACAAGGCTTTGAAGATTTGAAATAGGCAGAAGCAGTTGTGCGAGGCTCTTTGCTGCTATTTTACTTTCATTAGAATATCTTTGTGGCGCAAAGGGCCGGTCCTTTTGTGATAGGAGTTTGCATCGGGCTCAGAAAATGTTAGGTGCAGTGTGCCTCGTGGGAGGCTAGCACTGAAAGGATGGCTCACCTTTCCCTCTGCACAGTTCTCTTCCTTACACTCCAGGACAGTGGTTCTCAGCCTGTGGGGTGTGACCCCTCTAGGGCCCCATAGCAGATATCCTGCATGTCATTTACATTACGGTTCGCAACAGTAGCAAAATTACAGTTGTGAAGTAGCAACGAAATAATTTTATGGTTGGGGGTCACCACAACATGAGGAACTGTATTAAAGGGTTGCAGTATTAGGAAGGTTGAGAACCACTGCTCTGGGGGGTAACTCCAAAAAGAAGTTAGCAACATAGCAGGTGNTGTTTTCCAAGGGATACCTGTTGGAACTATAAGGAACCATAGCGGTGGTGTCTAGTGATCTTTCTCCAACACTCTCCTGGGATCTGAGAATTTCAAATCCTCAAATACGATTTCTGACCTTCAGGGTGAGATCAGTCCCTGGAGGAGGGGTCTAGACTTGNTACTCTTCCCTCCAGCAGAGACTGTGTCTTTGAGGCTTAGGCAAAGTGGGCTCCGGATGGAGCTCCCTGTGTGTAAATTATGTATATGAATGTGAAGNCAGCCAGCAGCAGCCTGCAGTGTGACTCCAGCCTGCTTTGCAGAATCTGAAGGTGGGGTCTGCCTCCAGAAAGGGCAGCCCATGCAAATCACTCAGCCAACTGTATCTCACTAAGACCTGGCTAGGGAAGAAGTAGGGGACTAGAGAGAGCCAGTTTCTTTCCCACTGCTGGTCCCCAGAACTAAGCTAAGGATGTACCTTCTCATTCCTAACAGAAAATAAAGATCACTCTAAGGAATGAGGAACTGATATGGGGAGAATAAGACCAGAGCCTGGGAATCCGTTCATTCCAGGACAGAACTCAGCATAGTACTTCCAGGGGGTATCTTTTTTTTTTCTTTTTGAGACAGGGTTTCTCTGTGTAGCTCTGGCTATCCTAGAACTAGCTTTGTAGACTAGGCTGGCCTCGAACTCACAGAGATCCACCTGCCTCTGCCTCCCNAGTGCTGGGATTAAAGGCGTGTGCCACTACCACTCGGCTCCCATGAGGCATCTTTAAAGGAAGAGGTTACAGTTTTGTTTTCTAGAGCATAGACAAGAGATAAACCCTCTCTACCATCTCCTNGGCGACTGCTGCTACTTCTGTTTCTCTGACGCCAGACATTCCCTTTGCCAGCTTGCCAGAAAATGCCTGGCAGCCTTGGAACAGCCATCCCTGACCTTTACTAGATACTGCACCTGACTTGGCTCAGGAGTGCATGAGAGCTTGGGGACAATGGAGCAAAGAAGGTGTGGAAGGGCATTAATAGTAATAATAATAATAATAATAATAATAATAATAATAATAATAATAGATTGACTTACATGGCTGAAGAGCAGAGGANATGAGATGGAGAGGCAAGGGAGAGAAGCTGTCCTCTCAGAGTTGGACAGCTGCAGGGCATCCTCAAGATTCAACTTAATCATGTTGGGGGAGGGGAGTGACAGGAAGGAGTATAGAAAACATCTTTTAAGGAGGGTTGGGGGGAACAAGCAGCCACACTCCTCAAAATATGCCTCCAATGACAGACATTTTCTGAGCTTAATTCTGCTAACACAACTTCAAGTGACTGTGGAATGGCAGCACAGGTGGCCTGTATGTGTGGATTCTCGCCTCCATGGGTTTTGGCCAGAGATTTGAGAGGGCAGTCTGCTGCCATCTTCGCGAGCGCCTTTTTGTCTTGAGCATGAAAGAAATTACCTCCTGGAAAGAGCATATAGCTTAAAAGGCTTTGCTGGGGCTTTCAACGCGTGTGTTCTTCGAGACACATGAATTAATAATAAAATCATATTTATCAAGTGAGCAGCCTAAAGTTCACAAGATCGCCTGAGGACTAGGCTGAGGGAGCTTTTCGAAGCCAAGCGTAAATATGCACACTGCCAACCTTGGGCGTGCGGAAGGATTAGAAGAGCCTGTGTGGAAGTCAGCTCATGAGTCATTTCCCGACAAGACAGAGTGTCTGTTCATTCACTTGCCATTCGGTCACTCACACTATGGGGATACCAAGAGCCAAATATATACCTCCCAGTGTGCTAACACTCACATCAGGGTCTGTGTCGGAAACCGATTACAAACTGTGGTTCTCAGCCTGGAAAATGTTATTATAGTGCACAGCATAAGGAGGCTAGGCATCCATGTCCCCACCTCCATATGCCAGTGTCCCCTTTCCATTCATGCTCCTCAGGCATTGGTAGGGGGTAGGTGGCAGCAGGTTCATGACAGGCTGCTTCAGAATAACCTTGTTCTTCTTTGAGCATTTTGTTACAGACTTTCCAGTGTGTATGTATATATGTGTGTGTATGTGTGTAAATCTCTGATGTGAGGGGAGGGAAGCACAGGGAACCCTTGATTTAATATATGGAGAACCCAAATCAAGGAGTGACCAGAGAAATCATATTAAGCAAATTAAGACAGTCTTTGAAAGACAAATATGTTTTCTCTCATTTGTGGTTTCAAGATATTGTTTTAAAAATTTATTTGTATTTATTTTGTGTGTGTGTGTGTGTGTGTGTGTGTGTGTGTGTGTGTGAACATACCCATGGAGGCCAGAAGAGGGCACCTGACCTCCTGATTGGAGTTACAGGCAATTGTGAGCCGTCTGACGGGGGTGTTGGGAACTCTCGTCTCCTGCAAGAGCAATAGGGCTCTCAACCACTAAGCCATCTTTTTGGCCCCTTCTACATTTCATAGACTTACATAAATGTACACATGACATGACATAGAAGTGGAACTATGGAGAGAACAAAGGAAACTAACAGGAAGGAGAAAGAATGAGAAGAAGGAGGTAGGGATATGGCAGAACTGTAACAAATACTCATATGAAAATTCATATGATACACAGTGAATATTTCTGTTCTTAGGCTTTCTTTTTATTTAGTCTTTGTGTCTTTTACATCATGCATCTCTATCCCATTCATTTTCCTGTCCCTTTGTATTTGCCCTTGCAACCACCTCCCCCAAAATAAAATACAATTAAATAAAGTTTAAGAGGAAAAAGAAAGAAAAAATAAAAAAAGAGAAGAAAAAAAATCAGTCTTGTCCTGGAAGCTGTAATGTGCCTCAGTGAGTCACCCAATAAACCCTTTATCCATGTATCTTTACTTGCAAGTGTTCATTGCAAAGAGTCATTGGTCTGGTTCAAGGCCTCTGGTTTCTGCTACACTATTGATGATGGGCCCTCACTGGAACTCCTCTTGGTTATCCTGCTGTTGCCCTGTGTTGTGGAGATACTGCAGCTTTGGGTCTGCAGAACTGACTCCTTCACGTGCTCCAGCAGATCACAGGTGGGGTGGATGTTGGGTTGGGCCAACACATAACCCTGGTTCTGGGCCTGGGCAATTGTAGGTTTGGTCAGCCCACCAGCTCTCCCTTGTCCTCACCACCAGGGTGAGCTCTCTTGTACTGCCCTAGCAAGTTCACCCCTTGCAGTGATGAGCAAGGGGCAGGCCCAGTTCTCCTGCTTTCATGTCCTCAGGGTCGGTTCTCTCAGTACACCTTCAGGGCCAGCTATACTGTGTTGCCCAAGCAAGGTTTGGGGGCCACTTTCTTGAGTGCTGCAGCTGATGAGGAGCAGGGACAGCTCTTCCTATCTTATGACCTCAGGGTCAGCTCTCTCACCTGCCTTAGGCACTGATGGACTTGGGGGGCATCTCTCCCCTGCCTGTGCTACCACATGACAGATGAGTAATGGGGACAGCTCTCTCATACTCACAACATTGGGGCTGGCTCACGCACACCTCCACCCATGGGGTTGGCTCTGTTGTGCTGCCCAGGCGAGGTGCAGGACCTGCTCTCCAAGTGTTACAGCTGTTGGCAGGTAGAGGCAGCTCTCCCACACTTATGGCCTCAGGGCCAACTCTCCTATCTGCTTCAGGCATTGATGGGCATGTATCCCCCACCCATGCCCCCACATGACAGATAAGTAATGACAATGAATATTTCTTAACAAATATGAATTAAAACCAAGAGCCAGTTGTATATAATGAAGAATTCAAACTCTGACACTAAGATCTCTTGCTCTTGTTGAGCAAGGCGTTTTAGAGAAAAAATCCTGAAGATAAATCTAAAAGGCATGAAATGAGTTCATTTCTTCCAGTCCATCTAAATCGAGAGAACTGAGGTGGGTATTCAGGTTCAAGTTCTTGGTGTAAGTGGTTTTCCCTCTCTTATTTCCTTAATAACAATTTCCAGGTAAATGTCACACTCCTTTTTAGCTAGTGCTGAACATAGCAATATGTGGGCATGGAGATCTTATTCACTGGATTTATATTTATTATTTATGGCTAAAGGCTCTATATGAAAATGCATATTTTATTTGAGTCGATGCTTACACTCCTAGTTTATCTGAGTAGATTTGAATAGACATCAACATTAATTAGTTAATAATTGATTAAACAGAACCGCACAGAACGTTTGTTGTGGGCAAGGCAGAACAATCACCTTCTATGAACTAGAGAATTTTAGAGGACTGTGGGAAGCAAGAATAATATGCAAGTAACTGTAAGACAGGGTAACAAGTAGGATGTGACAGGGGCAAGACATTTTGAAGTTCAGAGGCAGCAAAACCAACTTCTAGGGATGGAGATGTAGCTCGGAGAATCCAGGTGTGGTGGTATACAACTCCAGTCCCAGCACTGAGGTGGCGGAAGTAGGACTTCAAGGTCATTCTCAGCTACACCATGGGTTAAAGGCCAGTCTAGGCCACATGAGACCATGTCAAAACAGACAAACTGACTTCTGTTTGAGAAGGGGCTCTGGAAGAAGGGAGGTTTGAGCTGAGTCCTGAATGACAGTGGGGTTTGCTGTGTCCTGGTGTCTGGACATGGCAGATGCTTTAATATCTGATGTTGAGAAACCACGGAGGATAGGATAAAATCTCTTATCCTTTATAGGATGTCATTCTGAAGGCAAATCAAAACAAGCCACTNAAGGACCAATCAGAGTTGGGTGTGTGTGTGTGATCAGATTAGGAGATGATATTATTGCGTACCTGGAATGCTATAAGAATCACGAGATGTTCAATTTGTAGGCTAAGAATAATTTCTGTAAAGGAATTGGAAGCCTAAATATTTGTAAGCTGCAACTAGTCAAGAAATCTCACAGGGAGATGAGACCATTATGTAAACTTGTGGGGATATCTATAGTGAGACGTATGTATGATCTATGTAAACTAAACTTTAAAATGCTACTCAGGGTCATCAAGACCTTTAAAGGGATCATTTAATTAGAAAGATTCAATTCTCTTTAACGTATAGATTTTCAGTTGTTCCCAAATCACAACTTCACTTCTTCACGGAGAAGATGACTCTAAAGTTCATTTAGAAAAGAAAACAAATAAGAAATAGGATACGGAATACAAATACAGATAATATCAAGTGTTGGATGCATTTTGCATGCATGATGATTAAAATGAATTCTTGTGTTAGTGCCAAAAAGCTAGAACCACAACAGAATGCTGACCAGAAATTGTGTCTGTTAATAATTGATAAAGATGACACTGCACATTTGCAGGGAAAAGGTGAATTATTCTCAAGAAGAAAATCAACTGCAAATGCTAAGTGTTAGGTCTTTATTTCATACTGTATGTCAGCATAAATGTCAGATGAATTAAAGATTTAAATGGAAATATTACACTATTAGAGACCATAACACCGGGAGAATTTCTCTATACAATTACAGAGAAGAAAACGTATCTCTTACCTAACTCAAAAGCCAGAGTCCATAATGGAAGATACAGTTGACAACATAAAATAAAATAAAAATCTGGGCAGCAAAACCTGCTATAAACTAAAGAAAAGCTTCCTTGAGTCAACAAGGAAAAGGCCAGAAATACAAATGACTCTGAAGCCTGTGGAGGGAGACGACCTCTTACCGCCAAGAAGGATGGAAACTAAAGCCACAGGGTTTGACAGTTTTCACCTGTCTGCTTGGCTAGGATCAGAAAGTTTGATGATTCTGGCTTAAGGAAGATGTGGGAACACAGTTTTCAAATTGCCTGTGGGACTCTGCATAGGAACAAAGTTTGAGGACGGCAATTTGACAGTGTCTATAAACATTTAAATGTATGTAGCCTTGGATTCCTACTTCCAGTCTGTCAGAATTTAATCTTTCAGAGACTTCCCTAAAGCCTGGCTCATGGTTACAGAACCAGAGCGGAGACATGTCCGCTCACAGCGAGCAAGATAAATGGGTGAGTTTGTGTTTGTACTACAGAGTTCTGTGCAGCTTGTAAAAGACAACTGAAACTGAGCACTATCCCACAGTTTAGTTCTTGAAAGAGCTGGCTCTGGCATGCTTCTCCGAATACTGGCTCTGCCATTTTTTTCTGGTTATCCATGACAGCCATTTGCCGATAGTAGCTTTATATGTAGTTCTACAGACACGTTACAGCTCTGTCATATCAGTCAAGGTTAGACCAAATTCCAGGTGCTTAACAAATAAACAAAAATTCACTGCCTTCCCTAAATTGATTTGATCAAATTGTGGAGAGACTGACTACTCAAGCAAGTCTACAGGAGAGTGAACTGTCTTCCTTGGCCTTGCTTCTTCTCTGCACGTGGGGCATAACTTTCAACTCTAGGTTCACTTCAGGCTCAAAATCGACTTAACCCTCCTGAATCTCAGGTTTTATTTACCTATAAGTAGGATAAAGTATGTCCTCCTCAAGCCTTGTGGAAATAGAATGAAAGTTATGTTGATGTATTGTTTCAAAAATCATTTGCAGTGCTAGTCAAAGCAGTCAGTAGGAACACAGGAAAGTCTGGAAACACAATGAAGACATCCAATGCCTTTGTGTGCTTCTTGGACAGGGTGATCATAGGCTACAAACGGTGAGTCTCCTGTGTTGAACATTCAGGTCATTGATTTAAATGGTCTGATGAGCAAATTAGTCTCAGAGTAAGTAGAAAACAGGAAATGATTTAAAAAAGTAATAACTGAAATAGAAAATTTATTAATAGAAAAATATCATTTAAACCCAGAGCTAGTACTTTTTAAATGATCCATAAAATTGAAGACTCTTTATTTTTTTCTAATTAAGAGAAAAAGAGACAGGACACATCACTGATCTCAGGGATGTGGGAAGGGACATTGCTATTGATTCCATAGTCATTAAAAATGCAATATGGTTGAATGGCTATTTCTCTAAGAAGATGCATACAAGTGAGCAGTAAGCTCAATGTCATATGAAAAATGAAAATCAAAACCACAACGAGATTATGCTTCACATCCAGAAAAACTGGAACCTTCCCATCCTTGCTATGGGAATGTCACCTGGTATAGTCATTTTGGAAAATGAGCTGACTGTTTCTCAGAAGCTTCAGAATGCCTCTACCTGATAAGCCAGCAATTCTACTTCTACTTTCTGAGAGAAATGAAAAATAATGTTCATTATTTTACAAACCTTGTGCGTGAGTGTTCATATCAACATGTGAACTTTAAATCATCGTTTAAAGAAGCCAGTCACAAAGGCCTACATGTTATATGGCCCCACTATGTAAAAAGTTCGGAATGGGTTAATCTACACAGAAAGAGGATAGAGGAGGGGTAGTGTGTGATTTGGGAAATGAAAAAGGGGGTGTGGATAATGGTGCAATGGCTTCCTGTTTGAGTGATATAAAATGTTTTAAAATTGACTGTGGTAATATTTGTGCAACTGAATACATTAAAAAGTGTAGCAAGCTTTCTGGTTGGACTCTTTTTGGACCACCAGCCTGCAAATAAGGACCCAGAGACTTATTATTAATTGTGAAAGCTGGCCTCAGCTTTGGTTTTTTTCCAACTAGCTCTTATAACTTAAATTAACCTGCTTCTATTAATCTGCATTCTACCACGTGGCTCAGTTGCATCTGTTCTGTACCATATGTCCAACTTCTTCACAGTCTCTGGTGAAATCTGCATGCCTAAATTCCTCCTCCCAGTTTCTCTCTCTCTGCCCAGAAGTCCCGCCTATTCTTCCTTCTGTAGCTATTGGCTGTTTAGCTCTTTATTATACCAATCACAGCAATACATTCTCATACAGTTTACAAATATTCTGCAACCAAAAAGCCATCAAACTATATTTATTAAATGATGAGTACATGGTATGGAAAATGTAGCTACATAAAGATGTTGTTAAGAAAGCTTAAGGTAGAAAAAAGGTAATATGCAAAGTTTATGAACTGATTTATCCAATAAACAAACCAATAAATAAATATGAATTCCTTGAAAGATGCAAATCATCAAAATTACCTAGGGTAAAATAGAAAACCCAAATAGCCCCATTAGGAATGAAGTCATATCTATACATTTCCCATGAAGCATACTTCCAGACTAGGAAGTTTCATTGACAAATTCTACTACAGTTTTAAGGGGAAAAATAGTAAAATCTTCTATGAATTTTTCCATAAAAAAGAGAAAGACATTTTCAGACTTACTGAGTGAAGTCAGTACTAACTGAAAACCAAAGTACACACAGCTACTACAAGTAAAGACTGTTAATTACAAGTATAAACATTAACANAGAAAGAGCTAGGACATGCCTTAAAAATCAAACAGACCAATACATGGAAAGAAGAAGGTATGATGGCCAAGGGAGCCTTACCCCAAGAAGGCTGCTTACCATCCTGCAGTCAGCCAATGTTGCTGGAGATGTGAAGAGATTAGAAGACATAAGTATATAATCATTTAAGTAGATGCAGAAAAAATATACACAAAGAGGCACTCATAATCAAGACCCTGTAAGAGAGAAAATCTTTTCATACAGGGCTACAGTCAATTCAAGTTCTGTTCAGCTAAGTGTAGTTTAGTTCTGCCTCATGGCAGCTACAAACAGTCTACAAGACTTGTTAATATATATATATATATATATATATATATATATATATTTGCATGTGTGAGCAAGTGTGCATGCACACATAATTCAAGGCAGATCACAGACATAAATATATACACTCAAATTATAAATCTTCTAGAAGAAAATGTAAATGAATTCTTTTATGATTTAGTAGAGGGAAAGATTTCCCCAAATACAGAAAGCAGTAACCATAAAAGAAAACTGTCCACAAATTGAAAACTGTTCATTAAAACACATTTTCAGTAAAACAGACTGAAAACTGGAAGAAATATTTGCCAGATTTAGATTGAATAAAGAACTTGTATCCAGGATATA
Source organism: Neotoma lepida (assembly GCA_001675575.1). Classification (NCBI taxonomy): domain Eukaryota; kingdom Metazoa; phylum Chordata; class Mammalia; order Rodentia; family Cricetidae; genus Neotoma; species Neotoma lepida. Next base: position 1,098,679 of record LZPO01027123.1, read on the forward strand.
TGAGGAGCTCCCATGAGTTAGTAATACAAAGATCAGTGATGCAGTATATGAAAGGGCTGAAAGTTGAAAGTTGGGTATTTCACAAAATACAGATGAATGGCTGACAAGGGTGTGAAAGTGCATTTGGTCTTACTACTCAGGGGGAGATGCTCATTGAAACCATGGTAAGAAACTGCAACCTCTCCACCAGTAAGAATGATGGAGATGTAAAGACCCAAGGATGTCAAGAGTTGGGAATGAGATGGAGCAACCAGAGGGATCACCTACTACACAGGTGTGGAAAAAGAAACCCATTTTGGAAAAGTCTTTACACACGGACCTTTTCTTTTTGATCACTTAAAAAATTGCACCCAGAGAACTGGAAGTATATGTCCAACAAGGTCCAAAAAGGCCCTAGATACGAATTTTCCCAATAGCCTTTTCATACTAGCCAAATANTACAAACAGCCCAGTTGCCCACCATGGGAGGAGAGACAAACTGGCACATTCATTCACCCAAGACAACACTACTTGAGCATAAGCAGGAAAAAGAATTGATATATGATGTCAAATGAAGGAATTCTACTAAGTGAAGAAACCAGATATGAATTACAGTAGGAACTCATTTATATAACATTCCAGAATTAAAAATTAAGTATGGTGACAGACAGGCCACTTTTAGCTGCTTTATCTGAATGAATAATGAGAGAACTTTCTGGGATAATAGAGACATATATTTTGATTGAGTTATTGGTTATGGGTTTCTCAGAACAGATCAAACCATTTATTTAACACCCATGTATGTAAATATACCTCAATACCAACAAACAGCTGAAGAATCAAATCTTCAACTGCACATCTGGTGTGCTATTTTATTCACACAGGAACAAACGTGAACAACAGTTTTCTTTGTGTATGTTTATTTACTCTTCCCACTGTCTGCTTAGATATGACGGAATGTCAAAAACAAATGCTACAATGAGCCTTATTATCCTGTATTATCATCTATAAAAATATCATATACACATATAATAAAAAGTTAATAGTGGGGCAACTGAAAAGTGTTCTTTATACCAACAAAGCTGGTAGAAGATATTATCCAACTTATGTCATTTCTTTGTGCTCCAGCTGTCACCTGCAAAGTGTTGAGCTCGCTGGCTTTCTAGGTCCCCGGAGGTGTTGTAGCAGCCACCTCTGGGGAAGGCAGCACTCTGGAGAGGGAACACTAACTGCCAGTTTTGATCTTTCTTTTCCCCAGTTGTACTAGGGCAGCAGGCTCTTTGTGGTTGCANGCACTGGAGCTTTCTGTAAGNTTTTATTTGAGAAGAGCATTCNGATGTTAAAATTAGAAAAATTATGCCTATTTCATTCTCCCTTTGGATGTTTTACCATTTTAAGTTGAGGACTGGGAGCTTAAATCACAATTTTTAGATAAGACAAGCTTTGTAGAGGGATTACAGTTTCGACAATAACCAGCAACAAGACTCCCTAACCAAGATCAGACATGATGGTATGTGCCTGTAATCCTGCAGGAGACTCAGGAGTTCAAGACTACCTTGAACTGCACAGTACGATCCTGGCTAAGCAAAGAAAAAGCTNGCTCTATCAGTCACTTTGTTATTGCTGTAATCACTCNACATGAACAACTTGAAGGCGAGGAAAGATTTATTTANTCTCATGATTTCAGAGATCTCAGTCCACAGTTGCTTGGCTCTGTGTACTTGGGCAGGACATCATGGTGGTTNAGGAAACTCTTACCTCATGGTAGATAGGAAGCAGAGAGGAGAGGCAGAAGGGCTAGGGACAGTATGTCCCCAAAGACCTGCCTCTCAGTGAGCTACTTCCTCCAGCTAGGTCCCACCCCGTAAACTTTTCAGAACCTTCCAAAGTAACTCTACCAGCAGATGTCCAAACCTTCAATCCTGAAGACATGAGCTTTTTAAAGGGGGTATAGGGGCACTTCCTATCCAAACTAAAACAATATCTTAAAGACTCCTAAATAATTAGACTTACTGTTTGGGGAATTCTTCTGTGGAATAATTACCTGGTGGACATTCCTGTTGGATTGTTCCTAACTCCCAGTCCTAGGCACAAGCTACTGCAGCTATGCTTGAGCCATGGGACTACTGCTTTCAATGACAGTCAGGTGGACCAAAGGTTGAACTTTACCAAGAGGATGAGCTCAGAAAATCAAGACATTCCCTTCCCTTGCACAGACCGTGTTTAAGCAGAACTCGATCAAACTAGTGTTGGCAGCTCCTTCATTGGCCTGAGAGAATGAATAGGTATAGCGACTTCTTTTATTGTTTTATTAAAAAATAAAACTCCGGAGTTAAGTATTAGGGAATAAATCTGAGAGATCCATGAAGTGACAGAGAAACGATAACCTGCTCTTTTCCCCCTTCCTGGATCAAAAGGCCTGCACATCTCTCTCGCTCCTCCTTATTCCTCCTGTGTGTTCCTCTAGCTTCCTCTGAGTCGGCCAGAAAACTCTATGGTCCACTCCAGCCAGCTGCTGTGGACTCCGCCCTCGGAACTAAGGTCTGACTCCATCAGCTGGCTTTGAGCAGCAACGCAAACACATCTCCTGCAACAAATAGGTTTCTATTCATTGTGAGCAAATGGTCCCTACTGTGATGTGCTCTCATTCAGTGTCTGCGCACCTCTTGTGTCTGTGGAGTGGTGGCCTAACACTAACACAGACATAGTGCCTGCTTTTGAAAATAAGCCACAACTGTCAGTGCAGGACACCTGTTGGTAAACTAATTGTGAGAGTTCGCCTTAGGCCAACTTCACTGGCCACAGGTGCCCAGCGGTTTGCTCAAACATTATTCTGGTGCATCTGTGAGGCTGTTTCTGGAGGAGGTAAACATTTGAATGGGTAGACTGAGTCAGGAAAGATTGTCTTCCTTATTATAGAGTGGTTTTGGTCACAACCACTAATGAGACCCAATCCATTAATAGCACCGTAGAAGCTGATTATCCAAGAGGAAGAGGGACTATTTCCTGCCTCCAGATACAGATCAGCTCGTCCTGTGTCCTGAGCATCCTGGTATTTGCACTGGATTTGAAGCCTCAACTCTCCTTCTTTCCCAGGACTCGGATTCACACTGGAGCACCACTGCCAGCTCTCATATGTCTAGCTTGCAGACTCACAATTGTCTGTCTTTCTAACTGTACAAGCTAATGNCTTCCAATAAGTCTATTTCTCTTCACATGTGTGTGTATATATATATGTATATGTATATATACACACATGTATATATATGATAAATATGACAGACACATGCATACCATATATGGCATGTATATATCATGATAACAAGCTATATATCTATTAACATGAAAGGAGATACGTGTACCTATACTCATTGAAATAGTTCTTCCCCCTTTGTCTGTAATAGTGATTTACATGGTTTCAGTTAATCTGTGATAAACCATAATCCAAAACTATTAAAAGGCAAGTTCATAAATTTTAAATTTCATGACATTTGAATAGTATGAAGACATCTAGCACTTTTTGTTCCATCCTGCTTGGGTGTGAATTGTCTTTTTATCCAGAGTATCCATGGGTATACACTACCCACCCATTAGTCATGCAGTAACCTTCTTACTCACGAGCTTGACTGTTGCTGTATGGCCCTGACTGTGTTCAAATAACTCATTCTTAAATAATGGTCCCACAAGTGTATGAAAAATCATGCTGGTGTTTCAGAAATGGCAAAGAAAAACAACCATGAAGTGCCTGNCTTTAAATTCAAAGGTGAAATTCCTTTGTTGTAGAATAATATTTTAAGATGTGTTACATTTGTTTTTGCTGTGGAACATTTGTTTAATGATGCAAAGATGTGTTGCATTCTTTTATGGTGCATTTGTTGAACTCTGTGAAACTGTGTTACTTTGTCCGTCTAAACACCTGATGGTCTAATAAAGAACTGAATGGCCAATAGCAAGGCAGAAGAAAGGACAGGCNGGGTTGTCAGGCAGAGACAATAAATAGAAAAAGAAAAGAGGTATAAGGAAGCAAGAGAGAGCAAGGATTAAGAAAAGATGGAGTCAGCCACACAGCCATACAGTTAGCCACGGAGTAAGAGTAAAAGTAAGATTACAAAAAGTAAGGAAAGAAAAAGCCCAGAGGCAAAAGGTAGATGGGATAATTTAAGTTAAGGAAAGCTGGCAAAAAACAAGCTAAGGCAGGGCATTTATAAGTAATAATAAGACTCCATGTGTGGTTTATTTGGGAGTTGGGTGTCAGAACCCCCCAGGAGACAGAGAGTCAAAGAACCAACTACATACAGCTTTTCTTGAGACCTGTCTCTTATACACATCTAGATGTGTATAAGAGACAGGTGATATACAGTAAGCCCCATCTTCTGTCTATGGAATCATGAAGAAGGGAAGATAAGTTCATGCTAATGTCTCACTCTTGACACAAGAGAAGCTGTGTGGTAGATGCTCGTCATCTCACATCACAAGGCAAAGCGTACGATATGTGGGAGAGAGAGAGAGAAGAGGCCAGGTAACTTCTATTCTACCATGTTGTTATAATTGTTTCATTGTGGTTGTTAACTTTATATGTGCCTATCAATTAAACTTTATCAGAAGTATGTATGAATTAGAAGATTATAGTGTATGTGGCCTTTGGTACTACGCATGGTTTCGGGCATCCACTGGGGTCTAGTAACATACCCCAGGGCACCGGAGGAGCCTCGGGCTACTCTCTAAGTGTGTATGTTATGATGTTGTCCCGTTAGTTATCTTTCTCTAGTCACCCAAGTACACGAATTAGGAAAGGCACCCATTCCACCAGAAGACGCCCTGTGAGCAGCCAGGACCTTTGGGCTATGATAGGAACATGTGGTAGGAACAGTGGAGAAGGTAAGCATGGGTTGCATTTCAGGTCCCTCTTGCCCAGTCGTGGTCACGTGACCATGGTCTCTGCATATTCATCATGGCCATACAATAGTTTACTCCAGGGCTTAGCAAATGAGGACCTGGGGGCCAAACCCAGCCTGTCAGGTAAAACCTCCAGCTAAGCTTACCAGAACATAGCCATGTCCATTTGCTTTCTGTTGTCTGAGGTGCTACCAGAGCAGCGTGAGAAGTGGCAATGGAGACCACACAGCTCACAGAAGTGGACACATATGTATCTTTTATAGGAGAGGCAGATCTATTGGCCGCCTATTGGCCGGATCTGCATTCCATCCAGGTCCATATTTGAAAATAATGAAATGAGCCTATGTTGGGTATAGACTATATCATTTCAGTGTGGGGACAGAAAGAGTATTGTGAGCCACAGGCTGGTCAAGATTTGCTTATAAACAAAGCATGGTGTGAGGTCTATTGACTCAGAAGATGTGGGATTCTGCTGTCTCTTATACACATCTCAGGCTGGTCAAGATTTGCTTATAAACAAAGCATGGTGTGAGGTCTATTGACTCAGAAGATGTGGGATTCTGTGTTTGGGATGGGAGGAGCAAAGAAGTGGGGGAAAGGGCAGACAGGCAGAGCAGGGTAGAGGTGGGGAAGAACAAAACAGCCCTTTGGCTCTCATTGTGACCTAGCCCAAGGCTGGCTGGAGGAGCTCTATGTACCAATTACAGTTTTGGCAAAGGGACTTGATCAGTCCCTTTACCACTTTTCTGCATTGCCTCGGTCACTGCAATATACACAGGGGTCCGAACTAATAATTAGGGATGGAAACACAACATTCTTGAACTTGTTACATGGTAGTGGCTTAGTATAAACCACAGTATATGGGGAGGGGTTCTGATGGGATTGCAGTAATAAAACATCCCTTGATGTATTCAGGTTAACTTAGAAGTTGGTTGTGTTCAAGGCTGCAAATGCTGCAGTTTTTAAAATGGCCTGTAGAGGGCACTGTTAAAACGGTCTGATNGGAAGAGAAGTCAGCTCAACCCAGAAGGGAAAGAGCTGCCTGACTGACGGCAGGACTGACTAGGACTCTTTCTAAACTCTAGATTCGGGTGATTTTCAGTATTTGAGATTTCTCAGCTACTCTTAACACCATTGTTCCACTCGTTTGGATTTTGTCTTCTATTTTTCTACTCATTCNGTCTCCCCTTTCCTTAGTATTGAGAGGTGCAGCTGTCACTCCTCCCTTCTGTGTGTGGCCAGGGAGCATGAGGGGTTGTTCAACAAACACTCAGCAANACTGGCTTTGGATAGATAACTCTGGAGTTGTGAGGTTACAAAGATGAATAAGATACAGACCAAGCCTGGGAAAACTTTAAATCCAGTGGTCAGGGAAAGCTATCCAGACTACTTTTAATACAAAGTGGATGGAATATGAGTGACAGTGTTACATTTCCTTACAGGGGGAGAAGGAAAGGACAGGGTGTGCCAGGGACAAAAAACTGCCACTGTGGCTTGCCTGTTGGTGGAATAACAGGCTATGGAGGCTGACACAGGAAGGTCATTTAACAAATTTGGGCCTGGCCTTCCCAACACAGGAAAGGAGGGCTGGTAAGACGGTGCCTGGGAAAGTGCTGGAATGGATTGGATGGCCTGCCTGAAGGGGTTCNGAGCTGAGCCAGGACTTGGGTGAGCAGAAGAGAGGCTGAATCAGAGACCTAGTAAAGAGCAGAANTTGGAGGAACATTCACCCCAACTGCTTTCTCTGCCGTGNCTTTTTCCTTTGAGATGGAAGCTCCTCAAATTCTGTAGGACAGGTGACAGAACTCTCTGTCTTTGAAATAGCCGAGATTCAAATCTTTCTCCCTTTTCCTCATATTTGGAAGCTACAAACAATCCCACCAGCCGTGACGCTGTCCCTGGTGAGTGTAGTCACCTCTAATTAACTGGTGTGAAGCTCTGGGAAGGTAAGCACAAACTGAACACTTCCTGAAAGGTATCCTAATGAGGGCCAATTTATAATTAAACATAATTAAACTTATTTTCTTCCACCATATGCCTAGACCCCTCCCCCAGCTTCCATAGCAAATGAAACAGCACTGGGAANGATGCAGTGGTCGGANTATTCAGATTCACCCCCGATGTCAACTAGAAGGGGGACTTGGGAGGCCATGAACTTCCTGAAGCTGAGCCTCAGCGAAGAGGTTTACCCAACAAGGACCAGTCCAAAGCAGTCTTTTTTTCTGTTTGTTTTTTTGAGACAGGGTTCTCTGTGTAGCTTTGCGCCTTTCCTGGAACTCACTTGGTAGCCCAGGCTGGCCTTGAACTGACAGAGATCCGCCTGCCTCTGCCTCCTGAGTGCTGGGATTAAAGGCATGCGCCACCACCGCCCAGCCCAAAGCAGTCTTTAAAGTACATTAAACTGAACAGAGAGGAAGGGAGCTGGGCCAGTAAGGATAAAACGGAAGAAAAAAATATCACCACCTTCTAGGTTCCACTATAATAAGGCATAGGAAATATGGGAATGGGGGAAGCTNTTGGTAAACTGAGTGGTTGCATCCAACACTGGACCAGGGAAATGACAGGAATGATGTTTCTGTCCTGAGAAGGAGCCCAGCCTGTGAAGGAGTTTTCTGAAGTCCATTGTATAGAATGGTCATGATCTCACAACAGTCCAGGCATGGCTTTTTTGTGGCTATAGAATCCTTGGCAAGCAAAGCTCTTCTCCTCCCTCACTGGACTTTTTGAGACTGATTTTGCNAGGATTTCTCAATTCTCCACTCTTTATTTGTGACTTCCCACACCAAAATGAACTTTACATTCATTCTTTGGAGTGAAAGGTTCTATTTGTCTTGATGGTGATGAGTAAACACATTTTAAATGCCAATTCTCTTCATGCTTTTTTTTTTTTTAAATACAGCCTGAAGAATGACAGTAAAAGCTACAGTGCTGACATGAGCGACCAGTAACTTTGAGCAAATGCAGTCATTAGGGCCATGTTTATACTTCTTGTCATCAGGGAAACATCTGTCTAACTAGATTTTCTGACTATTTAAAGTCATAACCATCTGTCCCCATGAGATAACGTGTTCCACTTAAGTTTTATAAGGATGTGGAACTGGGAACTTGTGTTTTCTGTCCTAAGAGGGATACGAAAATTGTGACTTCCACTTTCTGTCAGATGATGCTACTGGAGGTAGTGACCATGGACTGGGTCTCACCTTCGACACTGGTGACAAAGAGGTCTTGGGTAAGTCACCTCTGCTCTGAACGAGAAGCAGTAACTGCTTCTTGGGATGAGTGTGAATACAGAACCTCTATACTACTGGGCACAGAGAGATTGAACTATAATGTTCAGAGGACCTTTGCTGACAGGAAGGGTAAGAATACTGTTTAGCTGTACCACCCAGGAAGCAGCCTTTAGTCATTCTGTTGTGATATGGGCAAGGCATCAACAGACAGCATTATAAGCAAACCAGTTCTCATCCTGACAAACNTAGTATCACAGGAAGGAGTGCAGGGATGGAATTACCCCAAAATGGAGAATACAGAAGCTGAAGGAAACAAACAGGGAGAGAAGGTGAAGAGATCCAAAATGTGGGCCATAATACTCATACAAACACAAGAAACTGAAATGGTTTCCTGAGCGACTGACCAAAGGGTGAAATCACTTCCTGGGTACAAGAGTGTTTGAAGATCAATATCAGGAAATGATGAACACTTTTTTTCTAATCTATTGGATATAAAGTGTTATCATCTTCACTTTAAAACATGTTGAGCCCTTTGCTATCATCAATGGCACATCTAGATCCCTTGATATATTGCTGTTTATAAATGTTAGGAAAAATGGACCTTGCCCAATTCTTGGATCGAGATCCAGGTAAATTAACATTAGTCAAACTGGGAAAATGGCTGAGTTTTAAAGATGTTGTCTTAACGGGACCTGTCTGTCAGGGTGAGAAAGAAATCTAAGACAAACCTGAGCCCACCTTCCAAGGCCACCCACTGTTTGGTACTCTTAAGAGTGNGTTCTGGAAANGTCAGCCTTCCAGTCAGCCTGCTGTTAGCCACAGCCTAACTCCTTATTTTACCCTCAAAGCATCCTGGGTCCAGTTGACAGTAAGCCATCACCAATAACCAGGGATAAGTACAAGACCTGTCCCTGTCCTTTGGCACTCATCCTGACTGGCTTCTTTCCAGGCTTTCCTCATTGTAATGTGGGAGCCTCCAACAGACATCCAGGTTTAACATTCCTCTGTGCCAACCAGAAGAGTAAGATTCCTAGTCAGGCGATGGTAGTGCACACCCTTGATCCAAGCACACTCAAGAGGTANAGGCAGGCAGATCTCTGAATTCAAGGGTAGCCTGGTCTACAGACTGAGTTCCAGGACAGCTGAGGCTATACCTATGCAGAGAAACCATGTCTTGAAATAAACAAACAAACAGATTCCTGCTACCTCTGAGAACAGACCCCCTAGCCAATCTGTCCTAGTAGTGGAGATAATCACTAGTCAAATATGCAGCCTGTCTCCTGGCCCCCTTTATTCAATGGTCTGATCAAGTNAATTCTTTACGGTATTATAGTTGGCAAGCACTCTACCACTGAGCTACACTCCCAGATTTCTTTTAATTGTTTTTACTTTTGAGACAGAGTCTCACAAAGATGTCCAGGCTGCCCTTGTACTTACTCTGTAGCCTAGGCTGGCCTTGAATTTGTGGCTTTCCTGCCTCTGCCTTCTTAGTAGTTGTGAGTGACAGGCTCAGAGGAACTATTCTTGACATATAAATTGCACCTGTCATATTTCTATAATGTCCTCACCGGTGAATTGTACTAGACGTTCGGGGAAGAATCTAATCTCATTCATTCTCAAACACTTCCAAAAATCTGAAGAGCAGGAGCACTTCCAAACTTATTTTATAAGCCAGAATTGCCCCAGGACAGAGGCCCAACAAAGGAAACTGTGCAGCAATAACATGGATGAAGATGGATATAAAAACTCTGACAAAATACAGATGAACTTAAAGAGTATACATCACGACCAAGGTGGGTTTATCCTTAAGACACAATGATGGCTTGCTGTATGCAAATTAATTAATATAATACACCACATTAAGAAAATAAAAAACAAAATCACATGATTATCTAAAAAAATGTAGAAAAAATATTTGACAAATTCAGTTCCTGTTTATGATTTTAAAAAAATCTCTCGACAAACTAGGCATAGAAGGGATTCGTCCTCATATAAAAGATGACATATATGACTAGCCTACCTATGACTAGCCTACAGCCAACATCATAATCAATGGCCCCAAANTGAAGGCTTTTCCTCTGAAGCTGAGAACAATCAAGAATGCCTACTCTGGCCACTTCTAGTGACATAATACTGGAAGGTCTAGCCAGGGCAACCAGGCAAGAAAAAGAAGCAAGAAGCATTCACCTCAGAAAGGAAGAAGTAAATGGTCTCTGCCCACAGATGACAGACTCTTATATGTAGAAAGTACTGAATATTCAACCAAATTTAAATGATCTCAAGTGGNGCTGCCTCNTACTAAATCAAGACCCAAACTCCAGCTGCATTTTTATGCGTCGACAACAAGCCATCTACAAGGGAAACTAAGAAAACAGTCCCATTTCAACAGCATAAAAAGAAGAAAACTTAGGACTGGATGTAACCCAGGCAGGGAAAGGCTTACACACTGGCAAGAACTCTATGAAGGAAGGCTCAGGGAAACAGAGACATCTGGTATTAGTGGACTGGAAGAGTTAATACTGTTCAAATGCCCACACTACCCAAAGCTGTCCCTAGATTAAATGCTGCCTCCAAAATCCTAGTGGCATTTGTCANGAAAGCAGAAAAACAAGCCTAGAATACAAAACCACAAGAGAAACTTAGAAATCAATAAATCTTGAAAAAAGAACCAGGCTGGAAATATCACNTTCATCATTTCCAAATANGTAACAAAGCTACGGTAATTGAAATTATATAACACTGGCATAAAGACAGATGGGCTGATGGGAAGGGACAGACAGCTGAGAAGTAAACCNGGACCAAGAATACANACTTGGGAAAGGACATTCATTCCCACAAAACTGGATGTCCACATGCAATGGGATCAAACTGAGCCACTCTGACACCATACCCAAATTAGCTCCGAGGGCTCTCCTGACATGTAAGTCCAGGAATGATAAAACTGCTAGAAGAAAACACAGCCGTAAATTAAGCTTTGGGATAGGTATTTTGGAACATGAAATTGAAAATACAGTGTAAAGTAAAAATGAAGCAGAATGACATTGAACTAAAAAGCCTCTTCCCAGGAAAGGAGACGANTAAAAAATGAAACCATGATCTACAGAATGGGAGAGAACCTTTCCAGACCATATGTCTGCTAGCAGTTAATGTTAAACAGAAAGGACTCTGAAAATTCAGGAGCCACAAAAAACACCAGTTTGAAAATGGGCAAATGACCTAAACAGCAATGAAGACAAGACATAGGAATTAACAGTGCCCAGGGCAAAGCATTCAATGCCACTGACTTAAAGGAGATGGGGGTTGACATCACCATGAGGTCTCACCTTACATTGGTTGAAACAGCTGTTTTTTAAAGGTAANTGTTCCCAAAGAGGTAGAGGAATGGGAACTCTTGTCTACGGTTGGTGGGANATGGTGCACCTGCTGTGGGAAACAGCATAGAATGGCAGTATGATCNAGCAAACCCCACTACTGAGCACGTGTCCAGAGTAACTGAAATCAGACTTGTACTCCTAAGTTCCCTNAAGCATCATTTACAACAACCAAGCTACAGAAAAATACCCAGATGTCCACTGACANGTGGATAAAGAAAGTGTAACATGTATGCCCTGTAGAATATTATCCAGCCTTAAAAAANGAAGGAGATCCTGCCATGTGATATAATATGATGAACTTTGAGAACAGCAGGATGACAAATACTAATCATTACACTTTTCTATGAGTATTCTAGAGCAGTCAAAGCCATAGAGACGGAAAGGAGTATGGTAGTCGGCAGGGGTTGGGAGAAAGGAGAAATTAGAAATTATTATTTATCAGAGATAAGGCTATACATCTATACATTTTAAACTCCCTTCCTTCCTTCCTTCCTTCCTTCCTTCCTTCCTTCCTTCCTTCCTTCCTTCCTTCCTTCCT
>LZPO01027123.1:1110854-1121680 GCA_001675575.1 Neotoma lepida
TCTTCCTCCTCTTCTTTCTTCTTCTTCTGACAAGGTCTCATGTATTTCAGCCTGGCCTAGAACTTACCATGTAGCCAAGGATGACCTTGTATATTATCCTCTAGCATCTAGCTCCTTGGTGCTGGTATTACATGCATGTGCCACTGTGCTTGGTTTATGCAGCTCTGGGGATCAAACCTAGGGTTTTGTGGGTGCTAACTCTAGCAACTGAGCTATGAGAACATACTTAAAATTATGTTCTTATGGGGGCTAGAGACATGGCTCAGAGGTTAAAAGCACTNGCTGCTCTTGCAGAGGATCCAGGTTCCATTCCCAGCACCCACATGGTGGCTTACAACTACCTGTAACTCCAATTCCAAGAGATCAGATACCCTCTTGTGGCCTCTGTGGGCATCAAGCACACATGTGGTACACANACATACATGCAGTCAAANACTTATATACATAAAATAAAAGTAAATAAAGCTTTAAAATTATGTTCTTATAACACAAACAAGTAGAAATAATGAAAGAATACAAGAAANTGTTTGACAGTGATTCATAGATTTGTACTTTGATGGTGGCAATGGTACTACAGATGTTTGCCTATGTCTAAACTCATCAAGCTGCCCATTAAATATGCNTCATTTTTCATGTTAACTCTACTTCAGCAAAGTTATTAGACTATTTTTGAGATCCTACCAAAGCAAGAGACCTTTGAACCTGTGGTTAAAACCAGGCATGGCCAAGGCAGACAAAAGGAGGTGGTTACCTCTACCCATGTGGCTCCATCCTTTNNCCCAATTCCTCTCCTGGCTGCCACAGATGTGGGGATCGCAATNNTTAGTCAGACATTCAGTGCTTTCTGATAATTTAGGCATAGCAATTGATTTCAGGAACTGAAAAGGGTTTCACATTAATCTCACCTTCTAAAACTAACGGGTGCTAATCTACTGGTACCCTAGTCACCAAGGAGTAGAAATTTGCAAAAAGAGCACATACGCTCTATGGAGAGAAGGTACAAATGGGTGACCATGGAGCCATCACATAATCTCACATGGCAGCCATTAACAGTGTCCAAAAGTCTACAAAAGTTTGCACCACAGCCAGTGTCTGACAAACTTCTTTACTCTTTCTCACAATCCAGAAGTTCCTCCATTTTCCTGCCTCATCTCTTCCATGAGTGCTCCACTGTACAATAATCCTCAACAATCACAGACAGTCTGGAAGTGCTCTGTAAGTAATACCACGGTGGCTTTAAAAACGTATACAAATGAGATGTCACTGTTGCTTAAAATCCTCCAATGGCAACCTTTCGCTTTACATAAAATTTGCATTCCTCACAGGAGGCCTCAATGTCTCGCAGGNTTTGGTTCCTTCCTGCCTTTCCAGATCCCTGTTCTTGCCAGGACTTGCCAATATGGTTGACATTCTGTTCCAGAACCAAGTTTATTTCTGCCACTGGGCCTCTCACTCCTTGTTCCCTTTCCTGGAGCGGGCTTCCTCTAGGCCCAATATCCCCNCCTCCTTTCTGTTCTTCAACAATCTCCTCTTCGCAGAGGTGTGGCCTGACGGGCCATCCCAGCTGCCCTCAGTCACGTGGTCCCCCTTTCCCCTTTCCCTTCTTTATTGAATGTATCATGCGAGTGGCAGAAACCCAACATCACTTGTATCTGTGATGGGGATAACGNGGCAGCTCTCAGATTTGGCTAGTTCCCAGTGTATTCTCTTACCCTAAGGATCTTGCTGATTTCCTACTTTTCGGTTCACCCCCATGTCTTACGTCTGTGTTAGCACACCATAACTATCTCTGTGTTAATAGAAATCAGTTCACTTNCAGGAAATGAGTACGTTGGGACCATGTTTACGTTTCCTGTCACCGACTGAGCATCTGCCTACGTAGATGTTTGTGAGCACAGTGTCATCACCATCTGTCCTAGTGAGATAATGCNCTTGGTTTAATGTTGTTAAGTCTGTGAACTGGGGACTTGTATTTTCTGCTAGAAGAGGGAATTGTGAACTCAGAAGACCCAGGCTGAGTGCCACCTTTGACACTTGATAGCAGAGTGGTCTCAGGCAAGGCCCTTCTGCCTCAGCATTTGCACAAGAGAAATGACAACTACCCAGAACAGAACAAATGTGAAATATAGCTTCTTTAATATTGGGCGTTGCGAGATTAATGATACATCACTTGCTTTTTTTCTCTTCTCATGCCATGGTCGCTCCCATGAGAACAAGGTCATTGTCTCCATCTTCATTCCTATGTCTCTAGTGCAGGGAATAATGCCTGACATATAGCGGATGTCCCCTGTATTTGTTGAGTGAGTCTATTAGTAGATAAGGTTTTTACAATTGTTCTGTGAGATAAAATCATTGTTGCCACTTCCCAATATACAGCGTTTGATAGACTCAGGACCAGTCAACTCTATATAGGATTCCATTCATGCTACCTCAGTTCTGAAATAAGTCTTGTTAGTAGCTTCTTCCCTCCCATCCCTGCTCTTTTGACAACCTACTCATTTACTGTTGTTATGCCATATATCAGTTGCCTCCAGCCACATATGAAAGATAAAATCCATTACATTTTTTGGAAGAAAAATACATTAATAATAATATATTATTGATGTTCAGTGGCCTGGGCAGCTCAACTGGTGGGTAAAGGGCTTGCTGTACAAGCATAAGGACCTGAGCTTGACTCTGCAGCACCCTTGTAAAAGCTAGATGTGGCAGCACGCATTGATAGCCCCAGTGCTGGAGGTAGTGGGTAGAGATGGGTGGGTCTTGGGGACTTGCTAACCAGCTAGTCTACACCAAACAGAGAGCTCTGTGTTCAGTGAGAGACCTTGTCTCAAAAATAAGGCAGAGNCTAGAGAGATGGTTCAGTAGTTAAGAGCTCTTGCTACCCTTCCAGAAGACCCAGGTTTGATTCCCACATGGTGGCTCATAACTATGTGTAATTCCAGCTGCAGGAGATCCAATATCCTCTTCTGGCCTCTGAAGACACCAGGCACTCTTTGTGGACAGACATACATGTAGGCAAAACACGCATATAAAATAATTTTTAAAAAAGCAGAGAGGAGGTTGAGGAAGACCTCCCAACATCAACCTCTAGTCTCTTACTAATGCCCAAGAGAGCAAGCACACACACGCGCACACACACACACACACACACATTTATGGGTGTGCATGCCGCCCCCCCCACACACACTAAAGAAAAAATCCACAAATGTCTTTAGTATTTAGGCTAGAGGGAGGCACAAGGCTAATTTCACACCCCTTTAAATAATGCAGAACAAGGCTCCACTTTTCAATTGCTTTTATAGGCAGTGAACATGGTGGCNTCTAATGATAGAAGCAGCGAGTCCGAAACAACCATGCCTACATTCCACGGTTGGTCTCTTGTTCTGGATCTGCTCTGACCTCTCACTTTCAGCCTCCTACACATGCCTAGCATCCCAGATGAATCCTCTCTGACTCATGTCATCCCCTATTTCCCTCTTTCTCCTGAACAGATGTACTCTGTACCCAATCAGAGGCAGCACAGTTGACCTCTTCCCTCCTCCTTCACATGGGACTCAACACCCCATCACTCTACCCCTCTTCCACATCTACATCAGCATCTTTTCTCATCAACAATGTTTGGCCCTTTACAGATCTGTTTCAAAGTTATTGACTGTTCATTCAAGTATAAGTAATGGCCCCCATCTCTCCCAACCATAGACATAACTCCCCTTCAGAGACTGGTGACTTATAATATGTCAACTTGGGGTGAACTCAATTGTGTTTCCCAGAATTCCTTGCCATGTATGTTTCTGGCTAGAGTGGGTGATAGGAGACCCTCACGGAGGAGATCTGAGGGTGGAGTGACACAGCAGATGTGGCTTGTCTGCTGCTTGCTCACCAACTGTAGGGCAGTGCCAGGCCAGACTACAANTCCTCCTCCTTCCCCCAGGCCCTTCTCTAGCTTCTTCAATTCCTAGGCCAGTCATACATTGAGTTCCAAAGGAGAGATACCAGGATGCTTCCCAAGGTCCCACTGGTGTGGGTCTCAGCATTTGCTGGAAGGGTCCAGCCTGTCCCTGCCTCCCCATTTTACATCTGCTAAGGACTAAATGTCTGCGGCCCTTCAACATTCCTGTGTTGGAACTAAGCTCCCTGTATGATAGCTGTTGGAGACAGGGTCTTTAACAAAAAGCCATTACAGTGATGTGATGCCATGAGTGGAGCCCCAAGGCAGCAGAACTGGTGCCTTTAGAAGAACAGACAGCAGAAGTTTGTCCTCTTCCCACTTGGGCAGGAAGTTGGCTGCCAAGAAGTAAGAAAGGGAGCCCTCATCCTAATCTGAACCCTGCTGGACTTTGTCTTGCACTTCTTCAGCTCCCAGAAATGTGTGGAAAATAAAATCCTCATCTTAACATGATCTAGTGAGTGTCATTTTGCTATGGAATCCTGAGCAGACTGTGCACAGCTACGCTCCCTTTCCTGACTTTCTGAACATCAGACTCCAGAACTAAATACAAACATAACAGTCCACAGAGACTGCACATGGCTGCCGCAATTGTGCAAGGTGAAAGTCCTGTCACAATGGCCTAAGCGGTGAGACCCTGTCTTACAATATCTGAATGACACTCAAACATTTGAGGTGCACATTTTTATGTTTAAAATCAACACCATCATGGAGCCTGCATGGGTCTGAGCTAGGTCCTCTGCATATATGCTACACTTGTGTAGCTTGGTGTTCTTGTGGGACTCCTAACAGTGGGAGTGGGGGTGTCCCTGACTCTTTTGCCTGCTCTTGGGACCCTTTTCCTCCTACGGGGTTGCCTCGTCTAGCCTTGATATGAGAGTTTGTGCCTAGTCTTATTTATCTTGTTATGTGTGTTCGGTTGATATCCCTGAGAGACCTGCTCTTTTCTGAAGAGAAATGCAGGAGGAGTAGACCAGCAGGTTCAGGGGTGGGGTGGGGTAGGGGGCTGGGAAGAGTGGAGGAAGGGGAAACTGCAGTCAGGAAGTAATGTATGAGAGAAGAGAAGACAAATCAACACCTACCAACTTTTCAGGGCAGTCTCACCCTCAGGCTGATATTTTTATATCAACACACGGAAGAGAAAGGCCTCGGCTGCCCTGTAAGTTACTTCAGACCTGCTGGGAAGAGCCTGGATGNGGTGCTGCTCGGAAACCTCACTGACTGTGACCTTGTGAGCACTCAGAGAAGTTGTCCACCCACTTCACCATCCATGTATTAACTGAACACCTCTGAGGTCCCAGGACCATTCCAGGCACTTAGGTTACAGCAGAGAACAAAACAGACACTCATTTCCCTGCCTTCGTACAGTTTGTATTCCACTAGAGGTAGACAGACAAAATCCAGTGGAAACCAAATATTTAACTTTTATTCTAGGTCAGCATTTACCAATACTTTGTTTATTATTCTTCTCCCAATAGGGCTTTTGAGGTATCTTTTTGCCCTAACAACCTCCAAATAAAAACTGACTTAGATGCAAAGTAAGATTTTTAAAAATCACTCTCACCCTGGAACCAGTGTTTGCTCTTTTGAGGAACAGAGGACTTAGGAGTAAAAGNTGATTTCTGAGGATAATCTGTGACTAGCTCCCANGCTATGGTCTAGGAGAGTGGTTCTCACCCTGTGGGTCANNACCCCCCCNAAATCATCAGGAAACACAGATATTTACCTTACAATTCACAACAGTAGCAAAATTACAGTTATGAAGTAGCANTGAAAATAATTTCATGTTTGAGGGTCACCACAACATGAGGAACNGGAATTCAAAGNTNGCAGCATCANGAANGTAGAAAACCACTGGTCTAAAAATTCAACACAATGCTGGTCTCCATGTAGCACCTCANAGGGCTACACAAGGTGTCTGCAGATCTGGAGGTNCTNAGGAAAAACTCACTCCTTAGCTCCTGTTGTCAGAATTAGGTTCCCTGTAGCCGNAGCGCTGAGGCTTGCTGGCTGCCCGTGGAGGCCAGGGTCATGCAGGCTGCCCATATCCCTTGACAGGCAGTCTCTCCCTTCTTCAGATCCCCAGGAGTTCATCAACCAGTCCTCAGGCTTCCAACCTGATGTCCTCACTTGCTATTAACCTGAGAACATGTTCTGCTTTTAAAGGGCCATATGATTAGGTCAGANCCATCCAGATAANNTTCCTGGCATTAAATCANTGCCATGTAGCATACCTAACCACAGAAGNAAACTTAATTACATCCGTGGAACCAGAGATCATGCATAGTATATGTGTCCATGGAGGCCCTACNCTGAAGCCCCTATAAAACTCCAGGTAATAGATTTCATTTATGTGCATATCTTTGCTTTTCTTCTACCTTCGTTTTGGGCAAAAATATTCATGTTCTCATTCACTATTAGATCACACAGTATGGCATTACCACAATGCTAGATTTCTTTATTCTTTAAATTTTTAATTGCTGTGTCATTTGGTTTCAAAAATTAAGATGTTTTCCTTAAAAGGGATTAAAAAAAAAACATCAGAACAGTAAAATAGCAAGCTTATCTTTCAAAGATAACAATCATANATGACAAGTGAGTATTTTTGTCAGTTATAACATGAAAGTAAATTCCATGAAGTGAGCTGCTGGAACTGATGATATCCTGTTGCACATTTTGGAGCTAAGGTAGTGGACNTTTTCCCTGATGCGTTAGGGTAAGTTTTCTGTAGTTGTTAACCTGTAACATGGTTAATCTTGAGGAAGAAAACAGGGTAAGCTGTGTTAGCTTCCCACTGCTGCCTGAACACGATCATGAACTTAGTGACGTAAACAAACACAAATTTATTGTTTGGCTGGAGATGAGAAGTCTGGAGTGGCCACAGAGGCCAAGTTCCCTCTGGAGTTCCTTGGAGGAACTGATGACTTGGCTTTTTGCAGCTCTCAAGGCTGCCTGTGATCTTCAGCTTCAGCCGTAGCTTTCCTCATCTCAGCTCCTTTGCTGACTCTGTCGTCCCTCCCGCTGCTTAGGAATTATTTTGGGTCAACTACAGCATAGTTTAGGATAATATTTCTATGTAAGCTAACATATGTCGTCTTTTTTTTTTTAAACACATAAAGTAACATAAGCTCTGGACGTTCAATCCTGGTCATTGGGGGGCGTTATGCCAGCTATTGCATAAGCCTTGGAAAGCCTGAAGGAAAGAATATATTTTGTATTGTTCCGTGGCCTGTGAGTTCACTCTCAAAGGAATGGGAAGACTGGAGTGGGGCCGGAGGGGATAGCTGTCGCTTGCTCACCAAGGGCTGGTGCTGGAGTCTCTCCTAATGCGTTGTTGTGGGTCACTGCTGGGTTACAGAGAAAACAAAAGCCTCATGCAGCCATATCTAGAGGATGACATAGGAAGAAAAGANCCTTCACTCAGATCTCTAGGGATGATCTAGGCCAGTGGTTCCCACCTTCCTAACGCTGGGACCCTTTAATACAGTTCCTCATGTTGTGGTAACCCCCCCATCAGAAAATTGTTTCCGTTGCTACTTCATANCTGTAATTCTGCTACTGTTATGAATCGTAATATAAATATCTGACATTCAGGATAGCTGACATGCGACCCCTGTGGGGGTTGCGAACCACAGATTGAGAACCACTAGGCAGAGCCAATAGTACAAACTTTCCTAGCAGTCATTAGCACTGCTTTGTGGTAGGATGCCTGGCTGTTGAGTACATACCCAAGTCATTCTACACAGCAGAGAAGAAAGTGGCTGTCCTCTTGCAGCTAGCAAAGGTCTGTGTACCTTCGCTTCTACTTCTATGAGTGGACAGCAGGGTCAAGGACTTCCTTCTACACTTGCCTTTGGTGACAGCCTTTGAAAACGGAGGCAGCCCTGTGTCGCTACCATAATCAGTGGTTTCAGATCAGTTCATAGGACTCAAAGCCNTGACATTTCCTAGATGTCCTTTAGGCCCATTCTGGGTGACAAAGGTTACCTTGGGAGATGACTCTGGAGGTATTAGAAGCCATTATGTGAAACCAATGCCTTCTTAAGGCGTGGGTGTTTATTGGCTGCTGGTACCCATATTTCCTCTCATCTTTTATTACTTTCCATCCTAATAGGGCCCCTTGCACTATTCCACAGCCTATGGATGCAGGTAGCACAGTGGTATTCATTTCCTGTGTATACACACCACTTGCTAGGTCCGCTGTCTATACTCACGCTGGGTTAGCTCTTGTCCCAATTTAATGCCTGGCTGGAAATTTTTCTCTCTGTTGTGATTAAAGGGGAAGGAAGAAGGAAGAGAGAGGTGAGTCAGTGATGTGAATATGTAAAAGTCTTTGATGAAGGAAGGGAGTGCTGGCAGAGGCTGTCTAATGATCCATGGACTTAGGATTTCATTTTAGGCTTCTGATTCTGACCCATGATGAGGATGCAGTTGTTGGAAGCCTGGAGGCTCACAGTTCAATTATATGTGACCTCATACATCTCAGAGTTAATTTTTCTTAAAGCTATATTTCACCTCCAGAACCATAGTTATATTTCTTATTCAACCAAATTCCCTGACCCTACTCTTTTGGAGCACTTACCAATTTAGGGGGAAAAGAGACTAAGGTAGACAATGTGTTTGCCATCCCGGGGGGTGGGGTATGGGGTGGTGGGGTGGTGGGGGGAGGAAAGGTGGGCTGGACCTGGGAGAGAGCTAAAAGGGAAAGGATGCAAACTGAGCTATGAGTTATATTAGTACGTTGCACATTACGCCAGCACTGGATGCAGGAATAACAACAGTACATGTTCACAGGGCAGCCTCTCTAGTGTTCAGCTCATTCTCTAGAGGTTATAACTGCGCAGGCCTTTAAGATTGCCTTGTCTACCATTGTCATTTTAAGGAGGGGGAAATAGAGGCCCAGAGCTGCTCAACAACCCATCCAATCAACAGTTTGGCAAACACAGCACAGCAGTGATGGCAAACACATTGTCTACCCTAGTCTGTTTTCCCCCTAAATTGGTAAGTGCTCCAAAAGAGTAGGGCCAGGGAATTTGGTTGAATAAGAGATTTAACTATGGTTAAATATAGTAACTGGAGGTAAAATATAGCTTTAAGAAAAGTTGTTTACAGAAAAAAAGAATGAAAATCCATGTGTCTAGATGCCAGACAATTGCTCCTTCCATATAGCACACTGTCCTGCTGGGCCATGTAATGGCGGCTGGCACACAGAACGGAGAACTCAGGTCATTGTTGGCCGAAGGCAGGTAACCTTAGTCTCTTTTGAGCCTAGAGGTGCTTCTGTCCAGCACTGATCATATTTATTCCCCCCGGTGGTTTTAAAGACTGGGTGTGAGAGTGTNTGGTAGGATATGGTAGGAATGCTATCTTCCTCCTCCCCTACCCATGAACCAGCCAGTGTGACACAGGGAGTTTACTCAGTTAGGTCACATGACAAGAGGAAATTCAGGCTGCTAATGGCTGTCCTTATAGGATGGAGACTCTCCTGGAAAATACCCAGTTTGGCCCAATGACATCATAGGAGCCTACAAATAGATGAAGACAGTGTGTGTGGGGGGGTTCAAAGGTCAACTTGATACCACCTAAGAAGGACTCTGCTTCCTGGGGCTGGCTTTGAAGAGGGAAGGGACAAAGAGCCTATGAAAGGTGACAACTCCAAGAAGCTTGGAGAAGTGGAAAAGAGATTCTCCCTGGAGACTTCAGAAGGGCGCACAGCCTATCAGCATCTTGATTTTAGCCTCGTGACACCTGTGTCAGATTTTCTAACGTCCAGAACTGAAGGAGAACAGAGTTGTACTGCAATAAATCACTACGATATCTCTCAGTGCTAAGGACAGAACCCTCCTGCATGCTAAGCCTCTGCTCTGTCACTGAGCCCCACCTCCCAGCCCAATAAGCCACAAAGGGTGGCCATTTGCCACAGAAACCAGAGAAGACTGATGTGGGGGTTGCAATGCCTATAGACCAACTGGCTGCAGTGGAAAACGCGTCTCCTACCTAGAAGCTACGGCCCCATTCCTTTCATTGGCTCATTTTCTTATTGACTAGATTTGAACCTGGTCATATCTAGAAGATGTGCCGCATAGGGACAGCAATGTCTCACTGTCTCCTGCTCCCCCATTTTAACTTACTGTTATATCATCGCTGATGTTCCTCCAGCACCCCAAAACCTGGAAGAAAAACATGGGCTTCCCAACCTCAACCCAGCAATCAGCACAACACCCAGTGTTCAGAGGTGACACATAAATCTCCAGAGAACCGACATGCGTGGCTGAAGGGGAAACCCTGTCTGCTGTGCTTCCCACAAAAATACGTGCAGAGAACACACACAAAAGGAAATCCATTCTGCCAGGTGTGGTGGTGAAAACCTCTAATCCCAGGATTAGGGAGATGGTGGCAGGGATCCCCTGTGAGTTTGAGGCCAACCTGGTCTACATGGTGAGTTCCAGGTCAGCCAAGGCTGCATAGTGAGNCCCTGTCTGGAAGGAAGGAAGAAGGAAGGAAGAGAGGAAGGAAGAAGGAAGGAAGAGAAAGAAATCAATTCTTCCTGAATTAATTAACTGATTAGTTAATTAATTCAGTGGTTCAGTGGTTCTCAACCTTTCTAATGCTGCAAATCTTTAATATAGTTCCTCATGTTGTGGTGACCCCCCAATCACAAAATTATTTTGTTGGTACTGCATAAGGATCATTTTGCTATTGTTTTGAATTGTAATGTAAACATCTGATATGCACAATACTTGATATGTGACCCCTGCAGGGAGTCATGACCCACAGGTTGAGAGCTGCTGAATTAATTTGTGAGTGCATGCATGCATGCATGCCAGAGAGAGAGAGAGAGAGAGAGAGAGAGAGAGAGAGAGAGAGAGAGAGAGAGAGA
>LZPO01027123.1:1150734-1170119 GCA_001675575.1 Neotoma lepida
TNNNGTAATTTCATGTAGCTCACAGTGCCTGTAACTCCAGCTCCAACAGATTTGATGCCTCCTCTGGCCTATGTGGGCACTTGCAATCTGTGCACACACACACACAAACACACACAAAAATGCATAACTAAAATGTAATCCTTTTAAAGGATAATTATTCATGAAGTGTTGTTTCTAGAGTCCAGGGTAAGTGCAGAAGAGAAGGAACCAGCTAAGAAGCCAGACGCTAAATAAAAGCAGAGANGCCACGTTCTGATTCTGACCCGATGGACATTGGCAGGCCCAAATGAAGCCATTGCCTGTAGCAGACGCTGCCTCTGTCCTTGCTTCACTGGCAGTCTTTTCCTTATGAAGGTTCTATGTCACATAAACGTGCGTGCAATAAATCGGTGTGCTTTTTCTCTCCTTCTTTTGTTTTCTATTGCAGGGACCCAGCCAATGTGCCTAAAGCAGTTAGAAGGAAAAGACACTGTCCCTTATCTATGCTCATACCCTCTAGAACTGCTGGACCGAGGTGATAATACAAAGCAGACAGCCTCTGAGGCTGCTTTATTGCTATTTTAAAACTTTGCACAGTGTGCCCTTATTGCCTGCACCAGGGACCATTGGCTACCTCACCTTGGCTTCCCACCAAAGCCTTGGAAATGGAAGCTANGATGACCCTTCATAGGATGAAGCCAGGGCACAAGCACTGGGGAGGACCACTGCTCCACCTCCTTCTGTTCCCCAGACAGTCTGAGACTATCAGGCTCCTGGCATGGGGGAGGGACCAGTGACGGTGATGGGTGAACTGTTGTCCTTGGAGGCATTTCACGGTCTCCACTAGGAAGTNAAATGGTTGCCATTAAGAACTTAGGTGCAGCCAATCCCATTCACCTTGGGAGGCAGAAAGAGTGGAAAGCACCCACCCAGAAAGACAGAGCAGGAGAGATCACACCTTATCAGCCCCATGGAGAGATAAAAAGTACAGCTCCTTTGCTCGGGGTGGGTAGAAAGGACAGCTGAGGAGGTTAGTCTGAAAGAAACTACCTCTAAACTAAGGGAAAGAAACAAAGGATGAAGGCACAGGACACACACTGGAGGTCATGTGGGTAGCCTTTGCTGTCATGTTCCAGGTTCCAGCTCTGTCTGTTCCCTGTGCTTTGGGGCTCCAGTGTTGATATCACTCACAGAATAAAGAGCCTTCAGGGGCTCTGCATGGCTCCGTATGCTTAGCTGTTCCTAGGGTAGACTGTGGGGACTTTTCCAACTTGCTAAATACAGCTGCTGNTCTGTCTTCTCTATATAATTAGATTCACTGATCCAAGCCAACAAAATATTGAGGATTGAAATTCAAAGTAAGCCTCCAGGAAACCTTTGGAGAGCAACATTTCTCATTTCTGGCCCCGAGCTCCCAGCCAGGCTTCTCTCTCTCTCTCTCTCTCTCTCTCTCTCACTCTCTCTCTCCCCTTCCCTCCTTCCTCCCCATCCCCTCTCTGATGGACTGAATTATATTCCCTTTATAGCTTTCTCACAGTACTGGAGCTTGCAAGTCACTTTGTCCTGGACTGAGCAGCTGAATCCACAACACTAGGCACCAGGGTTATGAAGAGGGACACAAAGGTGCTTTTCCTAGAACATGTTTAAGTGACCCTTCCTTGAATAAATTGAAAGGAAGCACGTGGTTCACTAAGAAGAATGCATTCAAGCTTCAGACTAAATGTAAGTGAGGGGAAAAGAGTTTATCTNGTTGGAAATATCTTTTTCACCCAAGTGACTTGCTCATTTATGACTAGCNAAAGGCAATAGTCAGAAAGCAGTGAATAGAGGCAGGAACTTTAGAGATGTGTAACCCATTTTCTCCCATCATGATTTTCCATTGCAGCTTTGCTGCTGTATTAACCACAGAGCTACTGCGGGATGCTTGAAGCAAGGGTAGCCAGGCAGGTCAAGCCCCAAGGAGCTGACATCCGCTTCAGTGATAACTATTTCCTGGGTGAATACCAAATGAGGAGTTAGGTTCGGTCTTCATCCCTCATGTTTTTAAACTACGGATCCCTAGTCATGTGACTCAGACGTTTTAACCATTCCCCACCACTTCAACTTGAAATAAATGAACTTGGTATTGGGGAGTATGCAATACATTCTTTGAAAACTAAAAGCCCTGTTCACTCCTCAATACAGCTATGGCCACATCTGCCTAGTTTGTCTTCTTAAGTCATGCTCATTCCAAATGAGAAAGGCTGTAGTTAGTCAGGAAGTTAGAGACCAGGAGCCATGGCCAACTTTTCCATTATACTATCCCCTCCCTCTTTACATAGGAGGCAAACTGCCCTTCCCC
This sequence comes from Neotoma lepida, assembly GCA_001675575.1. Lineage (NCBI taxonomy): Eukaryota > Metazoa > Chordata > Mammalia > Rodentia > Cricetidae > Neotoma > Neotoma lepida. The sequence continues at coordinate 1,153,055 of LZPO01027123.1, forward strand.
CTTGCCAGTCAAAGAGAGGGAGGAGTACTAGATCTTCAAAATAGTTGCCAGCTGGGCAAGACCAGGGGNTGAGTAGTTCCCAAATTCCTACCAGATGATGCATGTAAGACCTTCCACTGATGGTGGGTATCCTTACTACTGCTAAGGACAGACTTGGGGAAATTTTGGCTGTACTGAGCAGGTCCCACAANCTCAAGTCAATAACATGCATGTACCTTAATATCTCAGCATGTAACTTAATTATNATAAAGTGTGGAGCTAGTCAAATGATCCCTCACCAATATTATCTGAGTTCACAAAAAAAAACCTATCCACAGTGGGGTCCTCAGGAAGTCTCCCAGGTTGCTGCCTACACATATGCATCCAGTTTCTCAAGCATTCTTTCTTCTAAATAAACTTTTTGCTGATTGGCCACTTGTAGTCATATATGAATTCTTTTATTGATGAGAACAATCACCTGGGCCCAAAGGGTCAGCCCCGCCCCCTTTGAAAGGAGCAAATATATTGATATTGAAACCAGAGTTTGAGGCAAAAGCTTGGCCTCCGACAGCACAAACAAGATAGGCTTGGGGACCTGTCCCAGTATTCAGCCACAGAGAAAANTAATGTTGAAAGCTGAGATTTATTCAATGTGGCCACATTGGAAAGAGGGACAAATCAATTGTTCAGTGACCACCCCCTCACCCCANTCTATCTTTGGGTTACTGACTTACGTCAAATAAATAGAGAAAGAATTGGGGCAAGGGGCAGGAAACATGTGTGATTAAGCAGTCCTGGCCAAGGTAAGCTCTTGTTCTGCAAAANGGCCTGAAGATGTCATATAACTGGCAATGCTTCCGATCTGGTTAGCTACCAAAATGATGGGTTGGCTGTAATTTTGGCCTTGCTATGATTATGAACCTTTGGGGTTCATGTCGTGGGAGCTTGTTCCCCTGTGTGGTAGCCANTAGAGGGGGTGCCTAGTGAGAGGTAATTTGTGGAGCTGCCTTTAGGAAGGGTGCTGCTGGCCTTCTGGAGCGGGTCAGCTCTTGTGGGACTGAGCTATTACAGAGTGAGGCCAGCCCACCCACTTGGTTTGGCCCTTCAGGCATACAGCATGTTCCCTCTTGCTTTTTCACCATGTTGTGACATAGTCAAGGAGGCCGTCACCAGAGCCTGTCTCTGTGGGAGCCAGTGTTGAACATCCCCTCTCCAAAATGTGGGCCAAATAAATCTCTTGTTTATGAAGTTCCTAGCTTCAGGTATTTGGTCATAAGTAAATAAAAATAAAAATAAAAGAGTCATATAGGCCCACTCTCGCTCTCTCTCTGTCTGGTGACTGCTGCTTGCCCTTCCACTGGTTTCCCACACAGCATGTATTCCCTTGTCAAAAGCTGGAGCCATGCTCTTAGCCATCCAAGATTCCAGAACCTGAGCAAAGCAAATTGTTGTTTATAAATTATCCAGTGTTTGGGCAGTATTCTGCTGAAACAGGAAAAAAAAAGATGGGGGTGGGGATTAAGACAACCACTAAGGGAGTTTCTTGTAAATTTAGCAGCCATGGTAACATATATTATACATTTCACTAGCATAGCAAAGCCCAACAGAGCTAGCACTGTACGAAGAAGGCGGCTTCTCACTGAGGACTGGATCTGCAACCCCTCCAACATTTTTGCCTCTAGCTCTTTACTGAGCTTACTATGATCAGCAGCTAGACCCCTGTAAATAAAGTCCCTTCTTCCTGTCAATATGCCTACGGTCGGTTAATTTATAGTGCACATCCCCATCCCAAGTTGGGAATAGAAAAATGTTTTTCATTCAACAAACGCAAAATGAAGCTTTGAAATGAAATAGGATGTAATTTGTCATTATGGCGTATCTTACCCATCAGATTCCAGCATTTAGAACTACGTACTATTAGCATCTGAACATCATCATCTGGCTGGAAACATTCATTGGAGTTGCTGCAGTGAGACAGGCACTGGGAAATGCTTTTAGTGGACCTGCAATTGGCACCATTTTCTGGAAGGCAATTTTCATGTCTTTACATCTAGATATTATAGGAGGTAATCAGAGAGGCTCTCAAATATTTATTTGAAAAACTACCCAACACACTACTTACTATTTACCAGAACAAATGCAAATAGTTTATATGTCTGATAAAAAAGATCAGACATTAAATTAAATGTCATGGGGCAAAACCAAGCCATACAATTGTGATCTAAATTGTCTGACCATACATACTGGGAAAGGTGTCTAGAAGGGAATATCTTGAAGTGTAGGCATTTTATTTTCTATAATCTAGAAAATTACAGGTGAGTTTTTTCCCCTTTAGAATAAAAACAAAAATATCAAAAAAGAAAAAGACTAAGCCACAGACAACAGAATGAAAAAGTGTCCTTGTTAGCATGGACCCAGGGAGCAAACACTGGAGAGGTGGCTCAGAGTCCAGAGAGGGTTAAACACATTTTTCAGAATAAAGCACAGGGGCCTGGGGTACACCTTGTGTAATCTGCATGTGACTGAATGGCACCCCTATTTGACCAACATTATTCAAATTCCCATTGCCCACAGGATTCCACCTCAAACCNTTCTTCTCCTATTGCGCTTTTTGTTGTTTGGTTTGGTTCACGTTTTTGTCTTGAGACTGGGTCTCAGGAATCCCAGACTGGCCTCAAACTCACTTTGTAGCANAGGATGGCCCTGAATTTCTAATCCTCCTGCCTCCACATCTCCAGTATTGGAGGTTATGAGCATATGCNACCATGCCCACTTTATAGGGTGCTGCACCCAGGGCTTCCTCCATGCTAGGTAAGCCCTCTACCAACTGAGCNACATCCCTAGCCCCAAAGGCATCCTTTCAACAGCTAGGCTTAACCACTTCTTCTCATGCTATCAGAGCAGAAAGGCACCTGCTCCAAAGGACAGACCCTCTGGCATTCCAGGTGGTCTGGCCCCTCACTTAGTCTAGGGGACCACTCCTTAAGAAGGTGGGCTCACCCGAGATATGCTAAAGAGATGAGCAGACTAATTAGTTCTTTCATGAGTTACTATCCTTTTCCTTCCCAGAACCCCCTCACCTAGTGCAGGAGCTTAAGGGTTGCAAGCTGTCTGCTTTTCTGAATTATTAAAAAAACCCAAACCTGTAACTTTTCCTTTATTTTTATCTCTTTTCTACATGTGCTTTCCTCAACACTTTGAGCTTTTCCCCCAGGATTTTGGGTTTCCTTACTCTTTCTCTAGAGCAGTGATTCTTAACCTTCCTAATGCTGGACCCTTAAATACGGTTCCTAAAATACAGTTATGGTGACCCCCAGGGATAAAATTATTTCGTTNTTATTTAACTACAATTTTGCTANTGTTATATGAATTGTAATGTTACTATCTGATATGAAGGATATGTGACCCCCCCAAAGGGGTCACGACTCACAGGTTGAGAACCACTGCTCTAAAGTGTCCACCTACCATGTGCCTATTTGTCCAACATGTATTTGATCCACACTGGTTTCAGAGGCAGGACTTCCCCCATTCCCCCATTCACCTCCTCCAGGCCACNCTGAGGTCTTACTGCTTACCTGCCCTGAAGTTTGTTGTTGTTGGTTTTNCCCTAAACTCTTATAAAAGTAGTGCTGTGCTTCCAGCCAAGTCCATTCTTAAATTCTTTTATTAATTTGATCAAGAACTCCAAAGAGGGACTCCAGTCTCCCCTGTATCAGTTAGATTGGTTAAACTTTTAAATACTCAGCCACACAGTAAATATATTATAGAAAGTTCTGCTACAAACCACATTTTAATAAAGAGAGGAAGTACAATTAAAAGGTTTGTCTCAAAATAGGATATACTCTCACAATNTGTGGATATAAAAACATCAAACTCTTAACATAATGANATGGAAGCTTAAATATTTATTATTTCCCCTTTTAATATACAATGTAAACACTCTGAGTATGGGCTAGCTAAGTGGCTCAGCAGGTAAGGGTACTTGCCACACAAGCCTGATGATCAGAATTCAGTCCCTGGAGCCCACAAAAAGGTACAGGAAGAGAACTGACTCTATAATGTTGTCCTCTGGCCTTCATATACACCTGCTCACACATATCTTGTGCACACACACACACACACACACATCCACACAATGATAATAATAATAAAGTTTTTTAAAGCTTCTGAGTAATCTACCATACTACATTTGTATCAACAAAATTAATCAAAGCAGGAGAGCAAGGCACCAACAAGGTTATCTATTTAATTAACAGCAATAACTACTAACTGGGTGCTGTTCCCACAGCCTGAAGAGTCATAAAAGACTGCGCTGTGGCTCAGGATTGGAGCTTCTCACCCTGGGTGAGATGGATCACTCCTGAGAGCCAAAGAGCATATCAGAGGCACACGTCAGCGTTAGAGGTTTGTTTAGAATCCNCAGGTAAACCCTTCTCTGCTTGATTTGCCAATTCACAGCTTTGCCATCACTGAGTGTGAGAGGCGATGGGTGCCATTAAAGTNAAGAAGGCTGAACAATCATACTTATTCAAAAGATTCCCTGAAATGGAAAACTCAAGATTCCCACAGAAATGTTAGGGCCCTGGGAGGAGGTTGGGGAATACATGGACACAATCTGTTTGACATCAGACACTCCAGAGTCAGTGAGCTTTACGTGTGTATGGACTCACGTCAAGACACCCAGTGAACATATGTAGTGATGGCTTCCTGGAAGCTTCTACTATTTAAATCTGCACGGGAAAGTTTGTTTATTCATACAAAGGGATGATTGTGCCATGTGAGATGTGAGAGGGGGTTGTGTGGATTGGAGAGAAGCCCCAAAGTTTTCACTGAAGAAGTGTCAGGCTTAATTAATCTAATAAGCTGATATTTTCAGAGGGCTGAGGTGGAGAACTTCATTGACTCTTGAGTCCACTTGTCAGACCANTAGGCAGCTCTCTGATGCTGCTCATGGACCACTNTGTGAAGAGAGGTGCTTCCGGGAGGCCCTAANNTTTCAGACTNGGGCTTCNTTGAGTCTATGAGACAGGCTGCATGGGTGAATCTCCTTAATAATGTACCATTTCTAAGTATTATAGGATCAGGCCCAAGCCTGNTTTATATCATCACAGAGCAGATGGTGGTTGGGAAAGAGACATTTAGGGACCCCACACCTGAGACTGCTCACTAGCAAGAACAGAGCCACCAACAAGAACCACCAGATTGGCTTAGGCCATTTCTTAACCCCTGCCCCTCCTCGGATGTCTGGCTCCCCGTGTCCCCACCCACTCTCATAGTGAGGAATTAACAGGAAGAAAATAGGTGGTATAGAAGAGAAAAGTTCTCAAGTTACTGTGACCAGGAGTTGAAATCCTAATAGCTGTTAGTATTTTGTTTGTCAAAGCACAAACAAGAACTTTTGAAGACAATGGCCTCAGTGCAGAGCCCATGCAGGGATGGAGGAAGGGCAGAAACAAAACAGCTGTAGTCTGGCTCTGGGGAGCAGGGGAGAGAGAATTGAGATGAGAAGTCCAGAGAATTAGGTTCTAGCTTAGCTCCCACAGCCAACTGCCCAGTTCCTTAACTTCTCAGCTCCTGCTCAGTGGACAGAAGTGACCGGAACACTGTAAAACCCAGCATGACATGGAGGTTGTATGCTATGGTAGTAAATATTAACTGAGCACCTACTATGCACAGACCCTGGAGTAGGCTACATACTTCAAAGTGTTTACAAGTGGGACTTGCATCTACAAGAATGTACATAGCACTCTGTTTTCATGGTAACTGCAAATGACAAACAGCCCAGGTAATTATCGAGAAGTGAACTATATGTCTATCCATAGAGCAGATCTACTTGGTAGGACTTACTTACATAAGTAGATTTACTTAGCATAAGATGAGTGCAAATTATGGACATAGACACATACATACAAGAGGTGAATTTCAAAAGTATGCTGAGAAAAAAAAAACAGCCTATGTTGTATGTACTTTCCCCAAAAGATACATACTGCATGATTCTAGAACTGTATGCATTTCTAGAACAGGCTAAAATAATTCATGCCAAGAAACCCAAAACATTGGCTGCCTCTCTATACAGGTACGGTGGGAATTACCTGGGAAAAGTCATTAGTGTAAACATTAGCATCTGGGTAAACTGAGTCTGTAATTCAATAAGGACCCACACCACACATTTGTATGCACTTGTCAAAATTCACTGAATGGAAAGCTCAGGATCCGTGTATGTCACTCTCTGTAAATCTCACCTTAAAATATATTAAACGCCACACAATGATATATATGTTGAACTGTTGAGTGGCAAAGTGTACTGATTTATGCAGTTTAATTCATAATACACAAAGAGGATGGATGCATGGATAGCACAATGAATTGCAAAATGTAGGTGGCAAGTACATAGGCACTCACAGTATGGCCACCTTCGATTCTTCTGTTTGTTTGAAAATGATCTTAATGATATGTTGGGATGGACCCTCACCATTCTCCTTTTCATTCTGATGAACCATTTTAAGATAGAAAATAAAAGTATGTTGCTGAATGAACATGTGTTTCAATGTGTCATGGAAATCTTGTTTGCACCTTTCAATTACTGAAGGAGGTCTGGAACTCTTTGTAGCAAATATCTGNATTTCATTTGGATCAAGATATTACTTTGAGGAGCTAGAGAGATGGCTCAGTGGTTAAGAGTACTGGCTGCTCTTCCAGAGGTCCTGAGTTCAATTCCCAACAACCACATAGTGGCTCACAACCATCTATCATGAGATCTGGTGCCCTCTTCTGGCATGCAAAGATACATGCAGGCAAAACACTGTATACATAATGAATAAATAAATCTTTTTTAAAAAAGATATTGCTTTAAGGTCCTTTAGGAAAATTTGAAGGAAAAAGTTATTTTTCTAATATAATACATTCAATACCTCCTGTAAAGGAAGACCAGATAGGTTGTACTAGGTNTTTGAGTTAAGATTTTGTGGGTTACTCACAGAATAAAATATATAAAATCCATTTGCATGTCCACTGTATTAGTTATTTTGATTAGTTATCACTGTGATATACTATCCAAGAGCAACTGAAGAAGGGAAGAGCTTATTTTGGCTTCCAGTTAGAGTCTATCATGGCGGGGAAGGCAAGATGGGCACAGTGGCTCTGGCTGTGGCAGCAGGAAGGTTACGCAGCTGGTCACTTTGCATCTGTGGTCAGGAAGCAGAGAGATTCATGCTGGTACTCCACCTACATTCTCCTTTTTATTGACTCCAGCAATGGTGTCATGAATGAAGAATGGTACCATGCACATTCAGGGTGGGCCTTCCCTGCTTAGTTAGAACTTTCTGGAAATGCCCTCTCAGACAAACTCAGAGGTGTGTCTCCTAGGTGATTCCAAATGCAGTCAAAAAACAACAATTAACCATCACATCCAGCAAAGAGCTATCAACTAGCAAAGCAATAGATTCTTGTGGAGTCATTTAGTCAAATTCTGGGTTCAGGGCTGTAAAAGAGCATTTTATTTTCTCTTAGACATCAAGACCTAAACTATGAGTGGCTGCTGCCAGTAAATGGCATCTTTGAGTGTGACATTATAGCTAGAAACACATGCAGAGAAAAATGAAAAAGGGGGAACATGATAAAGGACAAATTTCATGACTCATGTGGCTTCAGATATTACCTTCAAAGATATAAAAATGGGACAAATTACTCATCAGGATTAATTTCAATAACACCAGAGAAAGGTCTTCAGCATTCTTGCTTCTATACATGACCAGCTCCAGTCTCCCTAGGGCAGGTGTGTGTGTGTGTGTGTGTGTGTTTATATGTGTGCGGGTACATGTGTGCGCCTGTAGAGGCCAGGTCAACTTTGGGTCTTGTTTCTCAAGATCCCTCAACCTTGATTTTTGAGATAGATTCTCACTAGGGCCTGGAACCTGATAATTAGGTTAGTCTGACTGAGACATCCAGGGATCCTCCTGCTTCTGCCTCCCTTGTGTGGTTTTTTATATGNGTGCTATGGATTGAACTCAGGTTCTCACCTCATGCTTGCATGGCAAGCATTTTACCAAATGAGCCATCTCACCAGGCCAGCTATTTAAGNAGAAGCATATACAAGAGCTCCTGTTAGACACTCCCTAAATTTCACTTGCTATCATTTTAGCTCAGGTCATCTCTGATTTCCCTCTCTTACTCTGCTTCATCAAGCTGAGGGTGGGGTGAGATATGGTCTCTAAGGCCAGACAGACCTTAACTGGAATGCTTGTTGGACTGGTCTTTGTATAGCAAACATTCATCCTCCTACCTCACCTCCCTTGTACCTTCTAGGACTCCAGGTGCTGGTAACATAGCAGTGAATAAAACAAAGACCTGTTCTCACCAAGTGNACATTCTAACGGAGGCTTAGACCACAATGAACGACTAAGAGAATTCCANGGGAAATCGCAATGGGACCTGGGAGAGTATAACAGGCCAAAGTAATTTAGCCAAGTTTACTTCACTGTAGAATGCAGAGTAACACCATGTCTCAGGGGAAAGACGGCAAATGACATAGTACCTCCCTCTCCAATTTTTTTTAACCTTCCCCACAGATTGATAGATGTAACTGCAACATTTCTCTGGAAATCTTACTATTCTGATTCAAATGCAGTAGACAAGCAGAATGGTAGAGACATCCCAACACTGACTCATCACAACAATAGAAAGGTAACTAAGACACCCAGCCTGGGTGATCTGATGGACACCAACAATCCAGGGACTATTAGAAGTATGATTTTTTTTACCTCCCACTAGAATCAAGATCCACCTGATTGGGGCTTGATTCTTGAGAGCCATTCATGTGTGTGCAGGGAAACGACTTGTGGGGGGTTGGGTGAGGTAAGGGAAGTGGCCATTTAGAAGTTGGCACAAAAGCATACAGATGTTTTAAGTCAGAATTATTCACAGATTATAACATTTTAGAAGACTTGTTTTTACAAGATGCTACCATTGGGGAAGAGGGCTCAGGTATAGTAAATGTATTTGACTCACGATGTTTTCAATTTACAATGGTTTTAATGGGATGCNGCCCCATTATAAATGGAGGAAAATGAGTAGTTTGTCCAATGGTTGGTGTGGGGAAAGAGTACCAAAGCCTTTAAGACTACCATCATCCAAAACGCTGACTACTACTAGGAAAGACTGAGGAAGATTACCATCAAACATGATCATGAAGCCAAAGGGTCTTTTCCTTCCAAATGAATCCTAGTTACTTAGAGAGAGGCATGGATGGGGATTATGAAATTTATTTAGTCTGGTTTATTGGTGTCCTGGGACACAGTGCTTCTCAAAGTGCCAAGTATATAAAAATCACCTGGGGACCTTTTTAAAGACTCTGATTCAGAGGTGTGATGGGGGATGGGGGGAGGCATGGTTCTACTTAAGCTACAATCCACTGAGGCCTCTGGCCCACTGACCACATATGCACCTCTGAGAATTTGCAGGGTTTACAGGATGTACACATGAAAAAACAGCTCTCAGGTCTCCAAATGTGGCATCCAGTCATAGCTAATAGGACCATTTCTCCTTTCTCTCAAAGCTCCATCCATCCAGGCACACCTAGTCATGCTCTGTAGTTTAGCAGGTTAGAAGGTAGAAGGAATTCATGTTCTTAATCTGCCCCACCTTGGAATGACATCTGTTTCATAGCTGCTAAAATACACTAATCAAGAATAAACCAACTAGAACGGGAGAGGTGGCTCAGTGGTTAAGAGCTCACATTTCTCTTGAGTTTGATTCCCAGCACTCACACTGGGCATCTCACAACCCCCTGTAACTCCAGCTCCAGGAGGATATGATATGTTCTTCTGGCCTCTATGGGTACCGTACTCATGTACACACACCTTCCTTCTACATATATGTAGTTAAATAAAATAAAAATAAATCTTGAAAAATTTTAAAGAATATACCAACTAAAAAGATACAATTTTAGGAATGGCTAAGTGCCTAATTAAGAATTATTTCAGTGGTTTTTTCAGTTTTTTGTGTTTTGAAATTCTGGTACTGAGGTCAATTATCCTTGGAGGAAGGGGTGGGTATTTGCTATAGAAATGTTTATTCATTCTTAGTTTTTAAGAATAAAGTGGAAAGCCAAAATTACATCTAAGCACCCTTAGCTCCAAAGAATTTGCTTTTAAGCAAGAAAACTNGATTCTCCAAAGTACCCATTTCTTCAGAGACTTCAAGATCAGACTTTACAGCATCAAAAATCCTAGATAGTAATGATCGTAAGTGCAGAAAGATATTTTTTTAAATCTCATTATAGAATAATCCCCAGTGTTTATTAACGGGCACTTTTGCAAATAAAGTATATATAAATACTACATAATATTAGAAGCCAGTAAACATGATATAATAGATGCAACTTATTAAAACATATGCTTAAGTATAATAGGTGAAAACAGATTTGAGTATATGACCATATTTTATTTTTTAATAAATATAGGATGTTTGTTACAACCTCATATTAGATGTCTTTAGACATGGTGCTATAGGTAATTGTATTTTAAATTTTTCCTAAGTGAATAATTTTAAAGGTATGATCCACTTAGGCTCAGATCAAGCTTGGGGCAACTTACTTGTATCTATAAATTAATTGAAATGGCAAACACACACACACACACACACACACATGAATACCAACCTCATTCACTAAAGCAGAATATATACAGAAAGGCTGATCCAAAGCCTGTGGAATCCAATTAATTCATTACAAACACCTTCAACTGGAGTTTTGCTAAACATAGCTCCAAGCTTCAGTGAATGACTAGAGGGAAATTGGAAAGTTACCACCCTGTACAGGTAACCAGTAATATTTTTATGTCATCAGGAAGCAAACATCTTGGTGGCATTTCTGACAGGTTTAAAGGCTTGAGTCAGACAGTTAGAATTGCTGAATTCCTGGGCATTGTGTTCATCTGAGTCATCTGATCCCAGGCTACTTCTGTCCTTGCTAGGAAGGACCATGTGAGTGTGCAGAGCAGCGGACTGCGTGGTTTCAGCTCCAGTCAAAGGTTCTTAACTTAGAGTCCATGCCCAGGGGTCTGTAAATCCTGAGAAATGAGGTGTGAAACTCTGCATATTGATGCACACACATCTATGGGAATCAAGACCCATGCCTTTCATAATTTTCAAAGTGTAAGACGCCCGGAAAAAAAAATGTTGAATTCCTAATGCACGATTTTCAAAAGTAGGAGAACTACATCTGTGCACATCCATAATTCGTAGATGTAGAACATGTAAAAGGGATTCATACAGCCAGCTCAGTTAGAGAAATATCACACAGAGCAAAGAAACCTCAAGCCCTTTGAAGCACACACACAATTCTTTTATCACTAGCAGCAAATTTGACCCTTCCCACCCCATTAGCTTATCCAGCTGGTGGGAGCAAAACTCCAGACAACACATGAAGATGAGATGTTTCTCTGCTGTACGTGACGAACGCTCTGCTGCCTTCCCATGCCTAGCCTGTTTCTCTCCCCTTCTTAAAGGTGTCTCTTGATGTGGCTCTCAAACCCCAGTGAGCCTGGGAGAAACCTGAGGTGTTTATTAACCCTGCAGATCTTGGGTACCCCACCCCCCAGGGCTGGAACACAATCAATAGGCTTCCTTTTCTATTTTTTTCTTCACTCCTGGGGATCAAACCTAGAACAGTCTAGCCAAGCATTCTACCGCTGGGCTACCACCCCAGCCCTCAATCTTTTTTATGATGCAGGGTCTCTGTAGCCCAGGTTGGCCTTCAAGTTGTCATCACCCCTGCTGGCTTCCTGAGTGCTGGGAATAAAGGTGTGTACCACCATGTTCAGTAAAGCTTCCATTTTTTTTAAACTTTCGTTTTATTTATTCTTTGTGTCTTTGACATCATGCCTCCCAAACCCACCCATCCCCACCCCCCCAAATAAAACAAAATAAAATTTAAGAGAAAAACAGGGGGGTAAAGGAAGAAAGGGAAAATCTCATCATGGAAGCTGCAGTGTGACACAGAGAGTCACACAGTAAATCCCTTTATTCATATATTTTTACACGCAGGCGTTCATTGCAAAGAATCTGGTCTGGTTTGAGGCCCCTGGTCTCTGCTATATCATCAACACTGGGCCCTCACTGGGACTCTTCCTAGATATACCATTGGTGCCCTGTGTCATGGAGATCCCGCGGCCATGTCAGCAGGACCGCTCCCCCTTGTGTCCTGTTCCCCCACCCTCACTGTGCTCCAGCAGATCACAGTGGGCCAATACATAATTCTGGTTCTGGGCCTGGGTAGTTGTGGGGTTGGTTAGCCTGCCAGTCCTCCCCTGTCTTCACCACCAGGGTGATCTCTCCAGCATGGCCCTGGTTAGTTCAGGTCTTGCAGCAATGAGCAAGGGCCAGTTCTCCTGCTTTCACATCCTCTGGGTTGGTTCTCCCACACCTACACCTTCAGGGCCAGCTCTCCTGTGTCGCCCAGATGAAGTGTAGCACTCTTCTGAGTGCTGCAGCTGATGAGGGGCAGGGACAGCTCTCTCACTCTTATAACCTCAGTGCCAGCTCTTTAACCTGCCACAGGCATTAATGGGCAGGCAGGGAGGAGAGGGCATCTCTCCTCCACCCATGCCACCACATGACAGATGAGTAGTGGGAACAGCTCTCCCATACTTACAACTCCAGGGCTGGCTCACCCACACCTCCTCCAACAGGGTCAGCTCTATGGTGCTGCCTAAGTGAGGCGCAAGGTCCACTTTCTGGAGTGCTGCAGCAGGTAAGGCAGAGGGTCAGCTCCATCACCCACCACAGGTGGCAGGGACAAAGGGGGGACATCTTTTCTTTGCCCTCACCACCACGTGGCAGACGAGGGGGGTGTGGCCAGCTATCACACTCTCACACCCTCAGGGCTATCTCACCTGCACCTCTGCCAACAGCATCAGCTCCACTATGTTGCTCAGGTGAGGAGCAGGGCACTTTCCCGAGTGCTGCAGCTGGTAAGGAGAGTCAGCTCGTTCTTCTGTCACAAGCTGTAAGGGGCGAGGGGTAGGGGGGCCAAAGGCTTCCAATTTTAATAAGCTTCCTAAAGTGTCCTGATNCAGGTGATTATTATCCTATACCATTTGTGGGACAAACTAGCCTACTGTAAACCATCTTTCTGGATCCACTGAAGCAATGGCCTCTCTCCTTTGGAATAAATCACCTCCCCTCCTTCCCGTCACTGGGGTGAGACCCATCTGCCATCTAAATGCCCCCTGTGTATTACTTGACTGGGTGGTATCACCCTGCCTTGTTTATTTCAGTCAAACTTTGCAGACTACATCTTCATGAAAGGCTTTGAAATGGGTCACACTCCCTTGAAACACAACTAATATGTGTTCCGAGCAGAGATGCCACTTAACACAGTAATTAGAAGTGGAACACAAGCAGATTTCTTCGCAACCTCCTCAGTGACAAGGACTAATGACTGTAGTGAATGAAGACTTTAATACATTCTATTAGAGGTGATGACCAGAGGTGTGATCAAGTACCAGCTAATGAATNCAATCATTGGACGTCAACGCTACGTTACCCGTTGGTTTGAAACCATCACANGATCTCTTTAAGAGAGTGAGGTTGGCTGAAAGATAACATCAAGGCCAGGTTCATTAGACTGCTCCATCAGTGACTTCCACAGGGACAAAAATTATAGAAACTGTCAAGAATAGCAAGGGGTTCCCCTCGTAGGGCTGATAGGCCATCATCTGTTTGCTGGGTTCATTGTGGAGTCTAATGAGAATATTTCATCAACAAATCTGAACTCTTGAGGAGGAGTTCTTTACAGAATTCTAAGGAGTTTTAATTAGCATGCAGCCAAGCCTCATTAACTGTGATTCTACAAACAGAAAATTTATAATTTGTTCGGAAACCACAATAAAGGAGAACTTTGGGCTATAAAGAACAGCCCTTTAAAGTAAATTAATGAGATAAATAAAACTGCTCAGGACACATTTAGCCTTAATGTGCACTAAGTTTTGGTGCTGAAGATCGTTCAGTTGAGATGATCTGTTTGTAGTTATGGCCTCAGTAAACACTTCAGCCCTTTGGGCTCCTGTCTTCTGGTCCAGAACTCTCTTCACCTCATTGATCACTAATGACGAGCTCTCTGAGTCAGAAGTGCATCTTACAGTACTCAGTATGTATGAATGATTTAGCTGAAGCCCAGATGTTCTGCAAGCATGCTTGGTGACACAGAGCTCACACAACTCCTCTGCCCTTTTGCTATGCAAACTTACCTATGCTTCTTTGGCTGCTATTGTTGAAGCCACATCTGCCACTGCACCCTGAACCAGACCTGAAGCATCTCAAAGTGGACCCAGTCTTTAGTGATGAGGGTTCTGTTATCTTTCTTTTTTTTTAAGTGCTAAGAATTGAACCTAAGGCCTCATATATGCTAGGTAGTCACTCTATCCCTGAGCTACAGCCCTAGCCTGCACTGTGCTGACTCTTTGGGGACAGGAGGAGCTGGATCTAGTCCATCATGCACTATATCTTAGGGACTCCTAGATTAGGCAAATGTCACTCCAGAAATAATACANAAAGAAAACACAACATTCATAGCATCTTTGAGAGTTGGGAGTGTTCAAGTAGATGTTAAGAAGTAAATCCAAGGGAGTTCTCTATAAGGCTAGTGGGATGGATGCCAGGATGGTTCAGAAGGTACTGTTTGCCTAGAGAATCCCTTGACCTGGGATCTGACCCTCACCCTAAAAAACTCACTATCTGGCTTGTTGCTGTAGACAGGGCAGATAAGTTTCTGGGAGACGAGAGTAGAAGATTCACATTAATCAAAGGTGAACTAAAGATGCTCGTTCATGAAATCTGACATATAAATGCAGTGATTATCACACTGCAGCCTTCCTGTGAGTAGATCAGTTCCCAATGCTCTGACATAAATTACATAGAAAGTCAAATCCAACCAGCACGCTGCTCTGTCACCATGAAAGCAGAACAAAAGTGATAACTAATGAATTCTGGTATCATATCTGCATCAGGAATGCAATACACTGAGCACTTGTCTACTTCCTACCTTTGATGGTTATGGTTAATTGTAAACTTGAATCTGCAATCACCTGGGAAATGGGCATCTAGGCGTGTCTGAGGAAGATAATCTTGATTACATAGGTTGAGGTGGGAAGGCCTGTCCACTTTGGGTGGTGCCATTCCCTGGCTTGGGTCCTGTGGAAGTGGAAAGAGGGAGCTGAGCAGCATGCCTGCAAACGTGATGTCACCACAGCTGCTTCGATCACTGTACCACCTGGATTTGTCTGTGTGATGCTTTTCAGAAGCATCTTAATTGATGCTACCTGCCATGTAGACATTCATTCTGACAGTCTTGAGCTTGGATATTCTTTTCCCTGCATGGCGTCAGAAGACACTACATATCATAGCCTCTAGGGTTTCCATCCTGTTCCATGGGCGGCCTGGTCTCAAACTTTAATTAGCATCCAAACACCTGGGGATGTTCATCCGGAAGAAGGCAAAGCACAGATCCCACCTGACGCCATACACGGAAAACATTCTAGACTTTGTTGTAAATATANGTCAATCCAATTTTCAGGATAAAAGTAGAAATTTCACATAATTCTAGAGGTACAAGATGGGAGGCATCACATCACAAAAGGGAGGCAGATATTTGATTATTAAAAATGTTTCATCAAAATCAGAGAAGCAATACATGGAATTGAAAAATACTTGCATAACNAATGGCAAAGATTATGCAGCATGCTAATTAATGAAAATTCTACAAATGGGTGAGAAAAAGCCACTTTACGGGATAAAGGGGAAAATATATGGACAGAGCGGTTTGCACTGAAATGCACAATAAGCAAGAAAACATGCTCAAGCTCACTGGCATTATCACGAAGGGAATACTCTTCACACACACACACACACACACACACACACACAATCACAAAGTGTAAAAAGTGATAGCATTGAATGAAGACAAAGGGTAATGGAGAGACAAGTGCTGTAGGTGGAAACAGGCAGTCAACCCTCATTCTTTGTGGATTCTATATTTATCAAATTGCCAACTCACTCGACTTTATTTACAAACCCCAGATCAATTCTTGCAGCACTTCCGTGGTCATCTGAGTCACTCACAGACATGCTCAGAGTGTCAAAATTATGAGTCACTCAATAGCTGTGTCCCCAGCTAAAGTGGAAAAAGGTGACACTCTGCCTTGTTTCAGTCCCTATACTATAAATAAGTGTCCTTTGTATTGCCAGTTTTGTCCTCCTATTTCCTTTGTTGGCATGTCAATGTTTTTAAATGACTGTCACCCCCAAGTCTGGTGCTGCCAGGTTGTCTGGTGTTACTAAGTACAAGAAGGCTAGGAAACACTTTAGAGGAAACTATATGTGCCAGAAGAGCTATGATCATATGTGACCTGTATTAGCAGATNAACAGTGTGCAGTGAGTTTATCCCTAACGTAAGGTATGGCCAGAGGCTTGCAGGAACTTCATCTGTATCTCCTTTAGGGCTAATCATTGATATATTAATTCTATGTATTTTATACTAATATACTGGTCTCATGTTTGGTTCTTCAATATTCAAGGTAGTTTTATAAAATGTAACTAAGCAGAATGATAATAGCTGACTGAAATTTGCCACAGGCTTTTAGGAAAATAACACTGCCATGTGAATAAAATTGAAACTCTGCCTTTTAATCCCAGAAATATTTATTATCTCTGCTAACTTATCCCCCCTAATAAAGGCATTATTTGTAATGGCAATGAAACGAAATACAAATGACACCAGGAAACACTCTGCTGTTTGTCCGTGGGGCAAGGCATCAATATTTTAATATCTACAAACTTTGGAAAATTACATGGCAAGTAAAAAATATATGTGCATAATTCCTCAAAATGCTTTTTAACTTTCCATTATGCTATTTGTTGATTATCATGCTAATGTTTACTCTTAGATGGAGTTTATCTTCCATGTTGGACTACATTTCTAGCAACTGAAACAGGTGTGTGAGTGTTTGTGCTTGTGTGTATAAATGTTTGTGTGTATGCATGTGCAAGGATGTTAAAATCTTAATGATTTTTCTTTATGACTTGAGAAAA
>LZPO01027123.1:1172728-1183437 GCA_001675575.1 Neotoma lepida
GATGGAGAGGTAGCTGAGAGTTCTACATCTTGGTTCCCAGACAACAGAAAGTGAACTGTGTCCCACACTGGGTGTAGCTTGAGCATAGAAGACCTCAAAGCCCACCTCCATAGTGACACACTTCTTCCAACAAGGCCACACTTCCTAATAGTGCCACTCCCTATGGTCCAAGTATTCAAACAAAACACATGAGNCCATGGGAGACCTTCCTATTCAAATCACCTCTCTCTCTCTCTAACACATGTATGTATGTATGTATGTATGTATGTATGTATATAGTGTACTATGTGGTGTGAAAGTTAATATTTATTAGCAGTTACAGCTGGAATAAAAGAACTGTGTTTTCCACAGTCAGCTATCCAGCAATCTGGCAAGTTGTAGCCAATGAAACTTGTGAATTCATCCATGTTCAGAAATTCTGATAATGTAGAAGGATACAAAGTATCTATGTTTGTGACAATGTGCTTATGACAATTTTCATCTTCAGTCACAATATCTCCATTTTTAAATAACCAAGGGGAAACTATAAAAACAGAAATTCCATTGAATATGAACACAATGCAAGTTCTTTGGAACCATCCTGATCATTTTCAGGGTTCATGTACTGAAGCCCAGAACTGCATCCTACAGGCTTTTTTTAGGGCAGCCTTCTGTGGGTCATCTTCTCTGCACACACACTGTGAGAAGCTCTGGACCAGCAGCTCCTTGTCTCTGGGCATGTTGTATACAGTGACACAATTGATGAGACAGTTCTAGCTGACTGCCACTGTCATCCCACCCCATCCTATCTCCCTCAGCTGGCTCCTTATCACCTTGACTGGAGTTTGAGGTAGTCTCAAACTCTTTAACCAAACATTGACTAATAATCTGCTAAAGCCATCCATTGTCTGTAGGTTTTACTTATTTGGTCCTTAGCAGCCACCTTGATTTTCCTTATNTAAGAGGCTAGAGGAAGGAGTNTACTGACCAACAACTTTACAACTTTCCTCACAAAGGCTCTTAATAGGACAGGAGAGGCCACCACTGTCAACTGAAATTCATATCCTTTGGGGGCCTTTTCTGTCCACTGCTGAAGGATATGNTTATCTCCACTATGAGATCNAAGCTTGTTCTAAAATTATACATTTATTAGTTAGAGAGATGGTTCATAAGGCAAAGTGTGTGTCACNCAAGTGTGAGGAACACATCTCAGCATCTGTAAAAATGCCAGGAGGGTGTGGCAGACTATCAGCANTCCAGTGCATGGGAGGCAGAGACCGGGATGCCAGGAGCAGGCTAGCTAGCCAGCTGAGCTACGTCAGTGAGTTCTGGGTTCAGTGAGAGATCCTGAATAAATAAGATAAAAAAATAAGGTGGAGACTGAGGAAAACACTCAACATCAACCTCTGGCCTACACACAGTACATACCAGACTCACATATACACCCACACACATACATACACACCATACACACATACATAGGCAAAAGAAAAGAAGTCTCACTTCTGAAACTCGAAGAGAAGTCTTTTTCTCAAAGTAAAAATTATTTGTCTTATCAAAGGTAAGCAGACACAAGTGAAGCACATATACAAACAAACATCGAGAGGGGTGAAGCCCCTCAGTTTTTCAGGGTTGATTAACTCTTTGTATTATTTCTANAGAAGTTAAAAAGCACTTCACTTCTTCANCAGAATTGTTTTCAGCCAGAGAGAGTATCATTTTGGAGTTAGGGTAATTACTGTTTCCTTAGATCCCCCACTTGTAAGACCTGTAATTTAATGTGCACACATTCGTAGTCTCCTCTACCTGCTACTAAAATGATCTTTAAATATCTTGCTGTATTTCACACTTANAGAGCTTAGAAAGAAATTTGCCTTATATGGTAGGATCCTTCTCTTTATGAGCCTGATAATTTACTGTGTTGGGGCTAGGCATCANATTTGTTTTGTGGTTACCACAGTAACTAATAGGTGTTAAAATCAATGTCACAGTCTCCAGGAACACATCTCTGGTCCCATAAGACATCTGCATTCAGAGAGAGTATAGTTCACAATGAAAGCCCCAGAAAGGTGATAGACCAAAAGGTTTCTTTCTTTGGGGGAAGCACGTGCCTTCCCTAGTGAGGGTTTGAGCACACCCTTCAAGGTGTCTGGAATGGAAAAATGACCTTCATGGACATGCTACATTTCAGTCCACATAGTTCTCGAGAGAATTGGAGACCAGTATATAAAACATACACTTTTATGAACTGCCAGGAGATGCCTTGAGGACAGTACAGACAACAGAATTGTAAACCATTTTAGTATTTAGGATTCCTTCCATCTTCCGGAACCTTGAGAAGATCTTCAGCAGTTTGAGAAATACTCAGGTACTCAGAAACAGACCTGGTCTCAGAGGGAGAGTCAGAAATGAGTTCATGGGTATTTCAGTCTGAACCCTGTCTAGAAAAGAAGATGCAATTGCAAGGGAGGCAACTGGGGATGGNTTGGATCCAAACACATTACATGGATGCATGNATAGTAAATAAAATATTTAACTAAAAAAGAAAAGGGTGATGTGTGGCCAGCAGCCCAGCAGCTCAGTAGCAGCAGCAACAAACTGCCAAGGTCNGACAGTAAAGCCAGTAACACAAACAAAGACGCAACTGGCCTTTGGTTTTGACTGTACNGAAGTCCCTAGAAGGAAGGCTTCATAGTGAAATGGGGAGCAGCTCAGAAAATAGAATAGCTGAGCCCTCATCACAACTACTGAGTTTGTGAATTTGTGCAAATCAGAATTTTTCTCAGATGTTCTGTTTCTCATTGGCCAGTGGGCCTCCATTCTAAGAGCACTATGTTGGAAAGGCTCACAACTTCGTGACTTTCTTCTGCTATCCCCAGCTTCCTTCCTTCCCCATTCCTGACGACAGACTGTGTCTACATATTCTTCTGGATGATACATCTGCCATCAAGCAACTTTACTACCAGTTCCTGTTTGGAAGATTTGTTTTTTCTTTTTCTTCTGTTTGTTTTTTGTTTTTCTTTTCTTTTTTCCTGCTAATATTTGAGTATACCACAGGGAAAAAGATAAGATGCTCATACACCTACATCACACCTTAATAGCTTTTCAGATATTCAGTTCATATTATCTGTTTTTGAGGGGTTAATTTGTGAATAGGAGAGTGTACAATTTATGTACATACAGGTGCTAGATAGGAAATATAGGTCCTAGGACTTTTTTTTTTTTAGTCTCTCCATTTGCAATGAAGTCTCCTATGTGTTTCAGACTGGCACTAAACTAATAATCCTCATGTTTCTGTCTCCTAGTACTTAGATTTTAGGAGTGTGCCATCATACCTGGCTAGGATTAATTATTTTTTGTTGTTGTTGTTATTTGAGACAGAGTCTCTTGTGGCCTATACTAACCTTAAACTCACTATGCAGCTAAGGCTAGCCTTAACCTCTTCATTTTGCTGCCTTCACACCCTCAGTGCTGGGAGATTACAGGTGTGTGCCGATATACTCAGTCAGGATTGATTTCTAAACAATGCTGTTTAAAAACTCTTCTGGTCAATGAAAGGTTTCCATTAGACCCTATCCCCTGAGCTCAATATGACTCAAAAATTGCATGAAAGATAAATGGGTAGGTAATACTTTCCAGAAAGAAATTGGTCCCCATGATAGTACCAAGCTTCCTACCCAGGGCTTCAACATTGATAAGCATGTTGTGGTAACACACTGGCTCAGAGACACACTTAGGCCATCACGAAAAAGACTATGTTCAATATACTCACTTGTAAGTAATTACATCTAAAAAAAAGGTGTCAAATTAAAACAAATCCACACACTTAGGTGAGGAAAGGCTTTATTTTTTAAAATATCTTTTGAAAGGGAACAGTATCTTCTATTCAATGCGAATGGTGTCCTTATCGTAAATCATTGGTGCCCAGATCAGACAGAAATAGATTCTTTGTTAATAGGGAGGAGGAACAAGGCTAGAAGGAGGCCAATAGGAGGAATGCTGCAGTTTGGAGTTGAATGTGTTAAAGGTTTGGTCCCCAGGGGTGGGNTTGTGAATCTTTAAGAAGTGGGACCTTGTGGGAGGTCTTTAAGTCATTGAGGGGATGCCCTTGACGGGAGTTAAGGNGTTCTGGCCTCTTCTTCATTCATTTTTCTTCCTGGACATAAAGGGAAAGGTTATGTTCCAGTTGTGATAATTTCTCTCACCACAGGCTCATGCTGTGGGGCAGTCATTTAGGGCTGGGGATTTCGGAGTTGTGAGCCAAAAACAAACCCGTTCTCTTTGCAACTTTAACATCTCATGTGTTTGTCATCACTACAGAAGGGTCAGAACACAGAGAACTGGCAAGTGGTCAGTCCCGGCAGTGGGGCAGGAAAGGTGTTTCCTCTGCTGTCNGTGGAGATAGATGCTCTGGGAGGACCGTTAAGAATGGGGTGCACTAGCGACCAACTGCGGTCTAAATACTTACGTTTATACAAGCGCTTCTCTCAGCCTTAATCAGAGAAGCTTCTCCTTGCAAAAATACAGAGACTCTTGGCTGCTCAGGATGCTTAGAATGAATGACAGGTGAGTACTCAGCCATAACCAAAACATTTATACCACTTCCTGTAAGGCTCAGGGAACAGTGCAGAAGAGAGCACAGGAGGGGACGCAGAGAGAGTAAGAGCTGAAGATAAGGAGAGGGGCTTCCAAGTGCTATCTTCAGGGCATGACACAGCCATCGCAAGCTTGATCCTGCAGCGGCTATAGTTGCCCACACTGGACCTGCACATGACTGGACATGTCAGCTGCCAATCAGGGATTAGGGCCGACTCATGGAGTCCCACTTCCTCTTGCTGAACTACTGATGACTGATGGATTCTAGGGGAAGGATGGTCATTTGTTTTCAGTTGAGTGCCAAATGATAGGCCCACCAGACAACAAGGGACAGTTCTAAACCCTTGGCTACACTGATGGCCCTGGTTAAAAATCAGTGGGTCACAAAACAAAGGTATTAATGGAGAGGGAGGGGGAGGGGCAGTGGTGGGGAGAAGAAAACAGGCAGTGGGGAGTGAAAGTAAGCAGAATGGGACCTCAACGAACAAACTTAACCAATAGAAGCTAAAAAGAAAGAATGGGATGTCCCACANCCAGTACTGGGCTTAACCTTAGGGATGAACCAAGCTCAAGGNCCCTTGGAACGGAAAGGGCAGCTTCACAAAAGTTTGGTCCCNTCAAATTAGAGTCAGCTATGAAACAAAGAATGAGAATTTGGGTTCTNTGTCTGGCCTTACAGGTCAGCAAGGGGCTGTTCTGTGGATCTGATACACAGCGTATGAGGATGGAGATTCTTGGCCTATGCGAATGGAGATTCTTTGCAGCAAGTTGTTTTTCCAGAACACAAAACTGTTTTCCTAGAAGCAGAAGACCCAGGTATAGTTAACTCAGTTAGANGTGAAGATAGATTTCTGCATAAGCCCAAACTACTGATGCTGGTGACTGAACCTCACTATCAAGGATCGTGNATTATCTCACACAGGGAACTGTAGCAGCTGCTGCTTGCCTGACAAGGCTCTCATAGAAATCTGAGAGTCTACCCTTCTACAGTGATGCTCAAGATGTTGTTGAAGAAACATGGTGAGGCAAATGTCTTGAAGAAGGAAGGTCCTGTTTTTCTCTCAGATACTGCTGTTGTGCAGGGCCAATTCATAGGACTCCCTTGCCAGCTTGAATAGATGGCATAATAGAGTACAATTAGTGATAAAAAGGAGTCTGTAACTTAGCTAAAGATAAAAGGAGGTCTGTGGTAGTTTGAATGTATTGGTCTGCATAATCTCATAGGGAATGGCACTATTAGTAGGTGTGGCCTTGTTGGAGTAGGTGTGTCACTGTCGGGGTGGGCTTTGAGGTTTCATATACTCAGGATACCACTAGTGTATCAGTCGATTTCCTGTTGCCTGCAAGATGTAGCAGTCTCAGCTCCAGCATCACCTCTGCCTGCACACTGCCATGCTCCCTGCCATGATGATAACTGACTGAACCTCTGAAACTGTAAGGGAGCTCCCTCGGTTAAATGTTTTCTTTATAAGGGTTGCCATGGTCATGGTGTCTCTTCACAGCAATAAAAACCCAAACTAAGACAAGGTCCCAGACATCTCTTCCCTCTTGTTAGAAAGTTCCCAAGAGTAACAACCAAGAAGCATTCACAGGAAGTCTTAAGAGGCAAATCTGCCTGCCTGGCGCTTCCAATGCAGAATACAAGGAAGTCTTGTGAAGAATCAGGACAGCAGCCTAAAGAAATGCCACTAATCATGGAGAGCTGGTAAGGAATAACATGGGAAAATATAAAACAGTGCAGCACATTTTAGAAAAACATGGTCCCAGTGTGTGAGAACTGACCCCCAAATGTAGAAGTACCAAAAGATGGAATAAAGAGAAAACAAACCCAGGATTGTTTGAGGCATAATCTATGAGAGGCTTCTGGATGAAAGTGTGTCTATGGGGCCACCAAGATAGAATGGCCCTTGAATCCTAAGAAAGGAGGAAAATGTTTTATTCACAGCCAACCAGAAGGTACTAGATTCATTTATCAAAATATGATAGCCAGCAGGAAATGCTTGACTATCTTGACTTAGTTTTTGTTTGNTTGNTTGGTTGGTTTGGGGTACACGCCAGGGTTACCTGGTAGCCAGATGGAAGCTATGACAAAGATGACTGTAGTCACAGCAAGCTAGATCCCTACACAGGGAATGCTGGTCCTCCTGGCATTCATCTCCTCCCCACTCTTTCCCACTTTCCTCCTTTACTTGGCAATGAGATATAGTTAATTCACTGGGGCTTTTCAGGAAGCGACNCTGGTGAGACACATGTATATGGTCCTAGTTTTGTGTATCTGCTTTACTCTGAAGTGACATGAAAGGTCAAGAAAGTGTACCTGCCTCAATGTACAGGATACACACTGACAACCCTTAGAACTGGGTTCATCCCACGTCCATTGGAAAGACTAGAAGATCACTCATAGAGAGCAGGTGCTTGGTCAGGCCTTTTCTTGTATCTTTCAACGTTAAGAAGAGTGATAAACAGAGAAGTAGGAAACAAATGTTGATTGAGCTTGGAGGGAAGAGATGCCATAGAAAGCAGAACACAGAATTGTAAAAATTTACTCAATTGTTGATGTTTCATTGGAGAATTTCCAGATGCAATATGCTTGCCAAATTTTTAGAAATCTCAACTATATTCAGCTACCTGCACCATCTATCCACAGCTCCTGCTGACAGAAACATTGCTGCTTGGCTCCATAAATCAAACACAATCTGCCTCCAATTTTCCCATTACCCTCCTCTCTGATGAAACTGCTGGTGGCTGACTAATAGGTAATTCAGAGAGGTCGACTGGGCTGAAATATCTTTGATTAAATTCAGTTATCAATGTAAGTACAAGGCTACACAGCCAACCATGAGTCTTTAGCTTCATTAGCCATGCTGTGTCCCCCGGGGCATTACCTAGGGATGCATGCTTCAGAAATCCTGGTGCAGAGCCCTCAAAATGGGTGCAAGGGAGGGGTCTGTAACTGAAGTAACTGACATCATTGGTCTTTGTAACCCTGGCTTTTCTTAGGCACAGCAAGATCTGGGGCTTGGGGATTTCTTCCCTAGGNAATATATTGGCTCTGCTTTATTTTCTTTGACAACAGTTTTAAAATGTCTAAGTCCACCTAGGGTACAATCTGTTAAGATTCTGCCATGCCCCTCTCCAATAAGCTAGATTCATCCGTCATGAATTTATCAGCCTTGTCTAGTTGATTTGAAAAATTAAAAAGAAAAAAACTGTAACAGAACAAAACATGAATAGACTTTTGGGGGGTGTTCTATTTATTTATTTTTATGGATTTATCTATTATTTTACATCCTGCCTGCAGACCCAGGATGAGGAGTAGGGTCCCAAAGGCCTGTAAAAGAGTTGGAGACAGCCCCTGTTCACACTGTTAGGAGTCCCACAAGAGCACCAAACTACACAACTGTAACATATATGCAGAGTGCCTAGGTCAGTCCCATGCAGGCTCCCTGGTTGTTGGTTCAGTCTCTGGGAGCTCCTAGGAGCCCAGCTTAGTTGATTCTGTGAGTTTTCTTGTGGTGTCCTTGACTCCTCTGGGTCCTACAATCCTTTCTTCCCTTCTTATGCAGGATTCCCAAACTCTGCCTAATGTTTCGCTGTGGGTCTGCATCTGTTTCCATCAGTTTCTGGATGAAGCCTCTCTGATGACAATTGGGCTAGACACTGATCTTGTAATAGGAGATGGCCAGTTCAGGCTATGTATCTGCTATTGCTAGGAGTCTTAGCTGGGGTCATCCTTTTAGATTCCTGGGAGATTCGCTTGCACCAGGTTTTTACCTGACCCTGAAGTGTCCCCCCCTTTTCAGTAGGCCCCCTTCCATTTCAATACTATCCCCCTTCATCCTTCCCACCCCTACCTGATCACTCACGTTCCCATCTCCACTTGCCCTTGGTCCGTTCCCGAAATCTCTTCTATTTCCCCTTCCCAGGGAGATCTGGCATCCCCCCATGAAACCTCCTTGTTACCTAGTCTCTCTGGGTCTGTAGATTATAACATANTTATCCNTTGTTTTACAGCTAATATCCACTTAATACTGTGTTTGTCTTTCTGGTCTGGGTTACCTTACTCANGATGATCTTTTCTAGTTCCATCCATTTGCCTTCAAATTTCCTGGTGTCTTTGTTTTTAACAGCTGAGTAATACTCCACTGTGTAAATGTANTATTTTCTTTATCCATTCCTCAGTTGAGGGACATCTAGGTTGTTTCCAGGTTCTGTCTATTACAAATAATGCTGCTATGAACATAGTTGAGCAAGTGTCCTTGAGGTATGATTGAACATTCTTTGGGTATATGCCCAAGAGCGGTATAGCTGGGTCTTATGGTAGTTTGATTCCTAGTTTTCTGAGAAACCTCAACACTGACTTCCAAAGTGGCTGTACAAGTTTGCACTCCCACCTGCAATGGAGGAGTGTTCCCTTATTCCACATCCTCTCTGGCATGAGCTGTCACTTGTGTTTTTTATCTTAATCATTCTGATAAGTCATTTTGATTTGCATTTCCCTGATGGCTAAGGATGTTGAATATCTTCTTAAGTGTTTCTTGGCCTTTAAGATTCTTCTGTTGAGAATTCTCTATTTAGATCTGTACCTCATTTATTAATTGTATTATTTTGTTTATTGATATCTAGTTTTTTGAGTTCTTTATATATTTTGGAAATCAGCCCTCTGTTAGATGTGGTGTTGGTGAAGATCTTTTCCCATTCTGTAGCTGCCATTTTAGATCCCTATCTATCACCATGCACAAAACTCAAGTCCAAGTGGATCAAAGACCTCAACATAAATCTAGATACACTGAACCTGATAGAAGAGAAATTGGGAAATAATCTCAAGTGCATTGGCACAGGAGACAACTTCCTGAACAGAGCACCAATAACACAGGCACTAAGATTAACAATTAATAAATGGGTCCTCATGAAATTGAAAAGTTTCTGTAAGACAAAGGATACTGTCAATGAAGAGATTTTAAAATAATCATTATTTTTCTAAACAATACAGTATAATGTAACAACTGTGCACACAGCATTTAGATTGTTACCTATTATAAGTAATGTGGAGAGTATTTAAGGTATGTTAGAATACGTACATAGTTTTGATGCAAACATTCTGACATTTCATGTATAAGGGACTTGAGGATTCATTGATGCTATGGTAGAATCCTGGGACCAGCCTTCATANACACCAAAGACAGACCACACTCATATCTGCTGTTATAGTCATTGTATAAGAAGGACAGTTTTCATTTTTTGGCTCCAAAAAGCTAGCCTAGAGCAATATGACTTGCCCATGGATGGAGCTGGTGTCCTGACTTTGATGCCCTTGCTAGTGCCTGGCTTCTGAGCACAGTGAGTCAGGGCACAAGCAGAAAGAACCTTCTGGGATATCGGCTATTGAGTGCTTNTATTCCCAAACAAAATACGACTGGTGTGGAGGATTCGCTGGCAGTATGGAGAGGGGAAAGGCCTTCTGTTGGCCCACCTTTACACAATTCCATCACTTAGCTCAGACCACTCAGTAACTGGATTCAAATATGTTAATTTATAGAATCTTAAGGGAACTTTCAATGTAAATATTTTACTACAAAAATGGCATGTTCTAAGAAGTCACACGTTTCAATTTATAAAGCAATGAAGTCTTAAAGTCAGAAGTGCAAATGTTCCATCAGTGTCTTGTTCTTCCTCAGTGTTTCACTTGGAAGGTCTGGTACTGGACAGCAGGACAAAAGGACGAATGGGGTTTCTGATTCAGTGACTTCATGTACCACAATTACCTAGCTCTGTTAATTCCTNCCTCACTCCCGTTTTATCTCCCAGACTGTATCAGTAGGTTTTAGCCCTGGCTTAGCCAGCTCCATTGGACAACTCATGTTGACAGTCAAGGTGTCTTGTTCATTCAGTAGAAACCCAGTATCTAATGCAGTTACATGTACTGCTGGGAACTGGAGNTGCAAAGGTGACTACTACCCAGGTCCTGTCTTCATGGAGCTTAAGATCCAGTGGAGAGGCAGATCAATAAAAGACCACTACACAAAAGCATCGTGGCAGTTAGACATAAGGTACAGCTCTTGGAAATCTAGGTTGAAGGATGATAACCCCATTTTAAGTGGTCTAATCCAAAGAGAGTATTTTGGATAAACGTG
>LZPO01027123.1:1221794-1238086 GCA_001675575.1 Neotoma lepida
AGTCCATTATCATCATGGCAGTGCGCAGACAGACATGGTGATGGAGAAGGAGCTAAGAGGTCTACATCTTGGTCCACAGGCAGCAGAAGCAACTGTGTCACACTGGGCATAGCTTGAGCATAGGAGACCTCAAAGCCCACACCTACAGTGACACACTTCTTTCAACAAGGTNAGACCTACTCCAACAAGGCCACACCTCCTAATAGTGCCACTCCCTATGGGCCAAGCATTCAAACACATGAGTCTATGGGGGCCATAACTATTCAAACCACCACCACACCCAATGTCATCTCACACAGAGACACACACANGCACACACATACACAAGAATAAAATTATGGTTATAAATTTAAGTCAGTTATTTACCATTAGTTATTAAAATTCTGTTAGTTAAATTATTGACATCTATCCCAAGATTGCCAACAGAAAGAAGGAAGGAAGGAAGGAAGAAGAGATAGTAGGAGGGAGGAAGGGGAGATGAGTAGAAAGGGTTAACTCATGAAAGTTACCACTGTGGCAAAAGAACACTAGTTTGGGGTCCCAGATCTGCATTTGGCCAATCCATCACACTCTAACCATGAGGTCTGTGTCCAGTCTCTCTGAGGTTTAGTTTCCTCATTATAAGACGGGAAATAATTCCTGTGTCAAAGGATTGTGTTGAAGATTGGATGATAATGGCTCCTATAACACATCATATGCCCAGGTCTGTAGTCACACTTCCCCGGGCCTTTCTCCTTCTCTTTGTACCCTGCCTCATGGCTGCAGTAACAATCCCCAGAGCCACTGATGAAAAATTCCATGAGTCTGACTTGACACAGAAGCCAAACAAACTCACAAATCAAAGACTTTGCTTTCATTTTACCACTGCATAGCAAAACAGTTCAGAAATCCTATGCCTAGAAGGCAGAAAAGGCTTCCCCTCTCCTGGGATGTGCTTTTTATTCACATAAAATCTCTTTACATGAAAGAAAACAAAATTCCAGTAAGTCAAAGGAAATCTGCAGTCAAGGGGAGGGGGAGGCATTGTGGACCTTGGTAAAGTGAGCTTCCAACTATCAACTTCCTGGCCAGAAAAGGTCACTTCCCCCATGACAACCTTCTTTAACCTCCTAAGCAAATCCCTCTTTGCGCATGTCACTCCCTCCACTTGCCCTGTCAAGTCTCAAATGATACTTAACTTGGCACAGTAAGAGTTTTCAAAACTTCTACACCTTCGTTAAAAAACAACAAAAACCAAGAAACTATGTCTGGTCTGAGCTCATCCCCCTCCAACTTTGCAGCCTTCTGGGTCTTACTATTGATGTAACTATTTTCCATGATTCATCCCCNATCATCACTTGTCTCGCTCATTGGGAATCCAGCACCTGGCTTGAAGTGTCTTTATCTTGTAATAGATTCATGCTCTCCATCATCTGCTGACTCTAACATGTTCAGTCTCACTTGCATTGACCTGGCTACAGGCATTCTTTTACCTCTCATGTAATTCATGTACTTCTACTGTTGACATTCCTTCATATAATATAATGATGGGGAGCCCTAGACCCCCACCTGAGCATCCTGCCACTCCTTCCAACCAGTTGTATTCAATCCTCTTGCAATTGCACTTGACTTTGGGCTCTAAGGAGTAGCTGGAGAATACAGGCCTGAGAAGAGTTACATACATCTACAAAGCCATCGGGAAGTTCTTCATACTGGGTACAGATCTTCTAGTGGCTGCTTTAGGGTCACTCATACTCTTGCCCATAACCCCTCACCCATGTTCTCTGTAAGGAACCCCCAAAAATGCATTTGTTTTTCTGGGTGAACTTTGGTGAAATCAAACTTTGGTTTGTCATTAGGACTTTAGGAAGAGGGGGTAGATATTGTTTACCTCTCCCCCAGGAGGACAAAAATCTCACAACAGCCATTAAAGCTTTAATTTTCTAGAATGTTCTGATATGCATGAAGTAGTCTTTACAAAAGTTTGGGAGTGTGACAGACAAGGACTATAAAATATTAAGGCTTAGTGTTAATAAATATCGGCCGCTAGCACCTAACAGTTACCCGCCATTCTGTCCCCACAGCATAGAANATCTCAGTTCCGAAGCCCATTATTCTCATTTCTCACATCTTCTTTTCAGTCTCCAGAAATTACAGAATTTCTCCTGTTTTGTTTCACATAAGAACTCACCATTAGAATGGTTCTGAAACATCTTCCAGGGAAATTCCAGAGAGAATTAGACTTGGGGCAGAGTCCACTAGACACATCACCCCCAGAAACTTGGCTGAAATNAATCCACATCTTTCTCTTGAATGAGCAAAAGAACGACCTGCTTTTCATCTCTTTCCCCTGCATTTTGTGTTACTTNATGTAAATTAGCAATGTCAAGTGCATACATGTGCAAATTATGAACTGCTATCACCAGCACCATTTTGATTCTTAAAATTTTTGTAAAGAATTCATGTCACTCAAATTTCATAGCAGGATTCTGCTCCTGTTATTAATCTTGCCCTTGAGTATATTACAAAACTGCAGTGGAGTAGATTAGAGGAAGAACAAAAGAGATGAAATGATTTGAAGTCAAATACCCTGGCTAGAAGCTCTCTCTTCCCTTGGGTCTCCCATGAAACTTAAGAACAAGAAGAAAACAGAAGNGCTGCTATAGTATGAAAATGTAGTCTTTCTCATCCATTTTCAGGCACTTCAGTTTGTAGAGATGACTAAGTCGTTTAGGTGAAGCAAGGCGGGCCATAAGCATAATTCTATATAGAAGTCATTGTTACTCGGCTCTCCTGAGCATTTTGCTTCTTGCTAATGCTGTGGGAAGGGCACCCAGAATACAAGCAGAAACATTAGTGCTGGCCACCACAGTGTCCACTAGGATGCCTGTAGGGAAGGTCCCACCCTGCTTCACTCAAGTCTGGCTCTGGGGTCAGAACTGAGGAACCATTACTGTGAGAGACGCAGAGCTTCACACAGCTTCCTCTGTGGGTCACTGCAATGTTTAGCACACTGCTGAGCAGTAAGAAAAGTCTGTCCCTGCCATCACTTCACCATTCCTTTTTACATTCTTGAATCCCTGAACCCTGTGAGTTCTGGAAAATANGTGGCTGGATTAGGTCACTTGGGCAGCTAGAACACACACCACAGACNGTGTGGCTCTAACAACACAAATTTCTTTACTCCTAGGCCTAGAGGTTGTATGAAACATGGGTGGGCTTGGTTCTGCCTAAGACCTCTTTCCTGGNCTGCTACTGCATATGGCTGAGCTCTCTCTGTGTTCCCACGTGATCTTTCCTCGATGTATATACATCCCTGATACCTCCTTTGGGTCTACATTTCTTCTTCTAAAAATGCCATTGAGACAGGGTTAGAGCCCACACTCAGGGCCTCATCTGAATTTCAACTTAATCACTCCCTAGAGGTCATGCTGCCAAATACAGTCACATTCCAGTGTTCTGGAGTCAGGGATTTAACACAGGAATGAAGAGTGTGTACTACTCTGTCCTCNGCATCACTGAGGTAGATGTACAGACAGACAGACCTGAGTTTTCTCCGCTTGACATCACTTCCATCCATTCCCATCACATACAATGTAAAACAAGAGGAATCTCACATGAACCAATCTAATCCTCACTCATAAATTCTATGACTCTTCTAAATATTTATTCGTTTCTAATCTCATGGGGTGATTTGATTGGAGGTACCTATAATTTTCCTTTGTATCCCCAGCTTTGTTAAGCTAACTTCTACTCTTGATCCAAATTCAGTATGTTTCAGTATCTAAAGCAGACACTCCCAGCTGTCCTGAGAAGAAGTTTAAGTATACCCAAGCTTTTGGTTCAACTGAGCAACATTTACCATTTATTCAATANCTTTTATTTCCTAGGCATTATGTAAGTCTCTGGTACAAAATAATGAAAATCTTACTGTACACCATAAATTGACTCANTCTAATGGGGAAAAACATATGTACAAAGAATAGTTATATTATAACTAAATANGATTAAAAATAATTCTGCAAAGCATCTTAAGGTGAATTAAAAATCTTCAAGTTAATAAAATTGGTCAATTTTGCAGAAATTTGCCAAGTTTCAAACTGACAACAGATGGTCATATTAATGATGTCTTTCTCCAGCCCTGCCGCATCACTGAGAACAGTGCCTGCTTTTCATTTATTTTTACTGTTCATGCTTGGACACCAGGGCTCTGTTGTTCAGAACCACACTTCTGAGAAGAGGAGGCAGATTTTCTTCCATCCAATACTNTGAGGCTATTACCAATCCTAAGGAGGAAAAAAAAATCACATAGTGTGTGTTGAACTCTAGAAAACTTACGACAAAACTCATACAGAAAATTCCACTTGACAGAGCTGGCACATGAATGGGAAATTCAAGGCAGCCAAAGACTGCCATTACATACATACACTGACATCGCATGGCCAAGAAGGGCTTGAAGTTCCATGCCTACAACACACTGACTAAAAGACAAAGTTCTCTGAGAGTTTTCTCACACGGACAGCCCTGCCTCTTCCATCATTCCTCTTCTCAAGATGCTCACACACCCTGAGGCCATTTATACAGCCCACAATCTTGGCACCCTGCNAGCAAGCCTGTATTTTCCGAGTTCTTTTTCTTTTCCCACAGGAGTCTTCAATAGTAAAATAGGTTGGGAACCTTGCCACGTGTCCTAGCATGGTTCACTTAACACCCAANAGCCTCAATCTCTTCATTGGTCAAATGAGATTCCTTCCTCATACTCCATGGGAATGGACAGTGACAGCAATTGCTCTATGGTCACAGAGAGTCAAGTAACTCAACTAAGGCCACACAGAGACAGAGGCAGAGTTACATCTGACCCTAAGTTGACTAACCTGAGACCTTGCTGCTGCCATAGTGTTAGACTGGATGTATAGAATCTCCTGAATGTTACCATGCATTTCTGCTTCCCTGACTAGCTGTTACGGCACATAAGCATTTTGTTCTGCATGGTTGATAAACAAATACATCCACTAGCTTACCAGCCACTGTGATCGCCCCTGTATGTAGGAGTGCATATTTACAGAGATGATCTTAAAACGCTGCCTTGACCAACCAAGTAANGCCAGTGATGGAATATCAAATCCCAAGAAATGACAAATATAATTGGAGATAGATGATGAAGATGATGAAGGCTAATGAAGAGAGGNCCATAATGTACAACTCTTAAAACAGCCCATAATTATTCAAATGGAAATTCTTTTCCTCTGAGTCATCAAAAAAAGAGTCTTTTTATGGACTAAATTGCTTTCTCTCAAAAAAAAAAAAACTATTTTAAAGTCCTAATCATCCCCTGGACCTCTCTGTGAGGACATGTGGGAGCCAGTGTATTTTCAGTCATATGTATGTTAGCATGAGGTCACTTGAATCCAGTATGACTGGCACTTTCTAAAGAAGACATAATTTAGACACAGGACAATGTGGGTGGAAGATGACATGAAGCCAGAGAGAGATGGTGAGAATTATGAGAGGGGCCTAGGATGGACCCTGGGAAGGAAACAACCNTACCAGATCGTGACCTCAGACTTCCAGCTGCCAGCAATGTGATCAAGCAAGTCTACNTTGTGCAAGCATCCCAGTTGGTGNTTGTTCATCATATCAGCCAGAGCAAAGTCATANTCAATAGAAAAATGGTTTCCTTAGGGCAGCAAGCCTCAGATGAAACAGAAGGAAGGGAGATGGTGGTCTTGTGCCCTCATATCCTCTTACGTCACTTCACCCTTGTGCCACCACAAGCCAAGGGTTAAAGCATTATTATCCCCTACCCACAAGAGACGGCCAAGTACATTTTCCTAAAACATTTCTTCAGCATTGCCTGTCTGTTCAGAAACCTCCAGCAGCTCCCCCATTGCCTCGAGAAAAAAGTTCTAATTCCTCCCAAGTGGTCCTGAAAATATCTTGTGCCAGAGAGCAAATATGCTATTGAAGCAGCATACAGCCACAGAGTATGGTCAAGGAAACTGGGAAGGCTTCCCAGCATGAGGAGGGACTGCNTCACCTACAGACACCAACAGGACCACTACTGGAGACTGAGGGACAAGGAATGGCATTGTGCTGGAGTAAGCAGTTAAGAGGGCTTTCTGTTCTTTCAGAGGATCAGAGTTCAGTTCCCGCCCATCCATCACAATGCCCTATAACTCCAGCTCCAAGGAATCCAACACCCTCTTCTGGCAACTATGCAAATATGGATATATACTCAGATACACACAGAGAGAAATAAATAAGTATAAATTAAATCTTTTTTAAGAATAAAAAAGTGGCGTTATCTGCAAAGACGTTTCCTAGTTTCAAAGGAGTATCTGAATGCATCTGAAACTCCACAGGTTACCAATTTCCAGAGGTGCAGAACCTGTGCTACAGTGTTCAAGTAGCATTTTTCTCTAAAAGATCCAGAGAATTTGATATTTCCTGGATGAAAGATGAAAGATGTTACCAACNTGGGATTNGGAGAGTGTGATGGTTAGCAATGACTGTCAACTTGACCAAATCTGGAATCACCTAGGAGACAGGTATCCGAGCACGCCTCTCAGGGATTGTATAGACTAGGTTAATTGATGTGGGAAGACCCGCCCTGAATGCAGATGGCGCCATTCTTTGGGCTTCGGTCCTAGGCTGTGTAAAAAGGAGGAAGCATTAGCATTAATCACTCTCTGCCTCCTGACTGTGGGAATAATACAACCAGCTGCTTCAAGTCCCTGCACCTAGGACCCCCCACCATGAACTGTGAGCCAAAGGAAATCCTTCCTCCCTTAAACTGCTTTTGCCAGGGTGTTTCAGCACAGCAACCAGAAAAATAACTAAGATAGAGGTTAAGTTATTTTCATGGATGAAAACTCTAAGAAAGAATATCTTTTCATTAGATATACTCTGTGTGTGTGTGTGTGTGTGTGTGTGTGTGTGTGCAGCCATGCAAGCATGCAAATCTGCAAGGGTTCATGCATGCCACAGCAAGCATGCTATGGTCAAAGGACAACTTGCAGCAATCAGTTCTCTCCTTCCATCAGGAGACACTCAGGAATCGCTCTAAAGTCATCAGGCCCAACCTTCACCAGACCTCCACCCCAGTTTTAGGTGGTGCTGGGACTTGAACCCAGGACCTTGTGCAGGCTGGGCAGGATTCTATCAAGTGACCTATATCACTAGCTCTCGTGCCTTTTCCCAAGTCTGTTGGGTGTGTCCAAAAGCTCCATCCTAATCAGAAGGATCATCCTTACCTTTCTAGTTGGTTTTACGGGCTACCATGTTCAACCTCCCACATAGAGTATTCTTCCTAGAACTAACCACCCAATCACCAGACAACCTCTGGTCCTACATCTGTNGGTCTCTACTGTCCCAGTCTTGATGACAATAACTCTAGTTTGTTTTCTTGTTTGCGGCTTTCAGTCTGCAGATGCTGAAGAGGCTTCCATCCCTGGAGTCAGCCTGCAGACATGATGCAACTTTTTCCTTTGACCATTGCCTGTGGACGTGGCCCACACTCCTCCTGGCTTTTTCTCCAAGCTCCTTATTTGACCTTCTCCTGCTGGAACTGCAGAACTCCTCTAATTTACTGGAGAGCTGTCAATCTGCCTGCTCTGTGTCATCACTCTAAACACTAACAGCCACAGTCTGTCCTTGGACACTCATTAATCCACAGTAACCATTCCAGTGAAACTTGGGCTATCACCATATCAGACTCAAGGATAGCAAAGAGGAACTCAGCTCTACTTTTAACCCTTTGTAGTCTGGATTCTTTGATGTCCACAATCTCCCTGACTGACCAGTCCCTCTTGATGATGACCCACAGGTACATCCTGGCATCACTCGGGGAGGTCATAAAATCTCAGACATTCAGGCTGCACCCAGATGAGTCACATCACAACTTTCAGGAGTGGGAGTCATGTGTGAGTATTTCTTAAAGGCCCTGGGATGATACTGAGATGTTGTGAGCATGCGTACAATTGCTCTCAGCTCTTCCTCCTGTTTCCACAGCACAGGCTACACAGGGATCAGCAACAACTACCCTAGGAAATAACCCTGGAGTCAGAAAATAGAGNTAAAGTGGTCCCCAGCTGCTTCAGAAAATGTGGTGACTCAAACAACTGATATTAGAGGGGAAACTGCCAACTGTTGGGCAGAAAGTGGGTCAGGGCTCTGTGTTACACTCAAGCAACAGCTTGTAGTGAATTCTAATTGGGAATTAGGAAAGCTATCATAAACTTCAAGAATCCAAACCACTAATTATAATGGTTGGGAATGAGACTGCACCCCCATCACAGCCCAGCTCACTACGCTGAGCTTCGTGACACCCTGNTGATGGGTCATTTCTCCTAGAAAGACATACCTGACTTGAATAGCCACATATATTACTAATCTGCAGTGTGGGTGATTAGTTCTGGAAGGCATAGCCTGGGTGGGTGGTTGAATGAGCTGACCTTTAAGGTTCTCTTTAGTCCTGATAAGTCTTTGATTCCAGGTGACAAGCCCACAGGGTTCTAGAGAATTGTGGGAAGAAAATGATACACCATTGGCCTCAGTCACTGCATTGCTCTGCAGAGCTCAAACAAGCCTGGCAACAGGAGGCCCTCCTGCTCAGGCAAGGGCACAGGTTGGACTTGGTATTGCCGAAGGAACTCAGCGAACTTGAGATCATCATACTGGTTTCAGAAGGTGGCTGTGAGTCAGAGCGACAGCCAGGAGGCTTGTGTGGGTGAGAGGCCCCCTCCTATCTGGTGGGGAAGAACATGCTTTTCTTCCTGTCTTACTGGCTTCACAGAAAGCTAGCCATGAAGCCTGCAGGGTGACCCTAGAAACCATAGAAATGCCTGCCTTCCTCTGGGTCACCTTCTCTCAGAGGCAACTGACTTGGAGATTTCAGCACAGCCCACCAGCAAACCACATGTAGCCTCTCTCTTGCTCCAGGGCACCACTGGGGAACATGGCCACGCTTGTCTAACTCATCAAGATACCTTTGTGAGAAACAGCCTCACTAGTGGAAGGCTGATGAGAAAGAAATGGAGTGGGGGTTCCCACTTGCTGGGAAAGCAGCAACCNGAGAAGTTATCACCCAGAGATAGGCATGTGCAGGTGTACCCCACTTCAGATGCAATGAAGCTCTAATATCATTTACGTATTTGGATAGGAAAGATTTGGAAATCTGAGTTAACCAGTCTAACAGCAANTTAACCACAAACTGCTTTCATGTCAATTGGCCAAGGTCAAAGTCAGGCTTCATTGCCAAACCCAGCCTGCTTAGCACCAGGTATAGAGATCAAACCCTATAGTTTCTAAATAAAGTATTCCCTTACCCAGATCAAATGGTCTTCAAATATCTCACAGAAGTCAAGAGAGGTAGATGGGGAANTAGTTCACAAGGTTACACAAATGTGNGTTGGCATACATTCAAATTTAGTCCCCCAGAGCTGAGGAAATAGTTCTAGCTCTGCGGTTAAGGCACNGCAGCAAGCATGAGAACTGGAATTTNGATCCCTAGAATCCACATAAATGTCAGGTGGGTGTAGCATCCTCTCTACAATACCAGCCTTAGGGTGTGGGGATGGGATCCCCAGAGTAAACTAGCTACAAGACTATAAATACCAATGGGCTTTTCATTTGACTGAGAGACTCTGCTGGAATTAAGATGCCGTGGTCATGGTGTCTCATCACAGCAACGAGAAAGTAATGAAGACCCACGCTTACNCCAACAAAACTCAGTCCCAGTCACAGAAAGGTAAACAGTCTTCATCTTCCACCATTGCCCATACTCTGCTTTATGAGGCTTGCCCAGTCCACCTTCCTACCATCTGGGCTTCAGCAGGGTGAAGGGTGTCTCAGCAGACAGCACTAGATTTAGGGGTGAGGGGATTTCTCATTGCCTGGAACTATCCAACAGGACCCTTTAAAACTCTAGGTNCCACCCTCTTACACCTATGGATCACCTTCATTAGAGAAATAGAAATATGTCCTCACCCCTTTCCGAAGAGCCNAGGGTGAGGGAGACATCGTGTTCCTTGGGAAGAACAAAAGCCACCCCTTGTCCATGTCTTATTTGTGCACCCCCTCTGTTATAGCATCCTTCAAAGGGACTCATCTGTCCACAANCCCAACTGCATGTCAGCCCTGTTCTGCAGAAGCCAGAACCCCCAGTACAGACTGATCCCAATGGTCTCATTTGTGAGTTGCAATGGATCCTGGTTCTTCTTCAGAATATGGCAGCTGTTATCATTGCTCCACTGATTCAGAACCCACTGCCCCTGAAGCAAGTCGATGGGACCCTGGACTATTTGTCAGAAAGTACCACTTTGTGCTGCTTTGAAATCATCTTCCTAGGACTCCCACCTGCTAGACTTCAATCTCACCTCTAAAGGCTACAAAACTTTAAGTGTGCTACCCCAGCTCCTGTTTAAATACGAAGAGAGCTGCCCAATCCATCCCCTGGGTTGGACAAGCAACCTAGTTTAGCTCTTCTTAAACAGCTGGATAATTTTCACAANATTTAACTGTCTCTGTCACTTTACCTGCATCATCTTTGTTATCTAGTATTATCTAATACTTTACCTGTATTATCTTTGACGATTGCAAGACTCCATCAGCTAAGTATACATGGTAGCCACATAATGGAGGAAGCTCAGCAATCAACCCACATGTACAGAGAAGTAAAAGCCATCGCCTGTGGTCCTGTGTTCAAAACATGTGTCCTTTATTACAGCTTACAATTGCCACATTTGATGCCTAGAACCAGTTGAGTAGTTTTGTTTTANAAAGAGAAACATGNGGGTCCTCGAACAGCAGTTGTGGGTGAGAGCCAAATGATCCTTCTAGAATTATCTAAGGATCAGCATTTCAAAACTAATGCCTTGTGTGACATTGAACCTCAACTTAATGTTTCTCTATAGAGTAGGAAAAAAAAGTAAAATAAAAACTTGTCTTACAATGTGCGCTCCATGTGTAGCCTGGCCAGTGCACACAGGGACAGAGTCACTGCTTCCCTCACACATGGAGCCTGAGACCCTTCCTCTCTCCCCTAGGAAGAATCCCACATACAAGGAGACCACCTGTGGAGGGTCCAACATGGCACTCACCTCTGATTCCATCCCTGTGGCTGCTTCTCTATCCCTGCACGTGTCCTTGTGAAGAGCATCCCTTGAAGGCAATTAAAATTACANGGTGCCCCGATTTCAATCCTCCCACAACCGTGCTGAATATTTTCCACTTAAAAAAAAATTAAGTTTTAATTAAGTTTTTTTCATCAAAACACCAGTCCTGCTGATAATGTCAGGAAGGGCTGAGAAAGTAATTATGTGCACAATCTGTTTTTGACACACTCCTTTCTCCACTGGGACATTTCTGTCTCTGTTACTTCATTAAAACTCCCCTGTCACCTTAAGAAGGTTTGCTTTCTCTCTAGTTACTACAGTAGAGACAAAGAACCAGGCTCCCTCCTTCGTTGAATGGAGCCTGCTAGGCANGCAGGTTAGACCTAAGCACCTTCCTCCAGCCAGTCTCCTTATCAGACCACAGANCAGGTAGAAGAAAGGACCAGCCTCTAGTTTCAGGAGGGCACTCAGATGAAGCCTAACACATACACTTCTTCAACCTTCTGCCCTAGCCTAATGTGAAGAAAAGAGACATTCTATACTCCAATGTCCTGATGATCTAATTGGTAAATATAGTATGCAAGTCTTCACAGGCCAACATTTCTTTCTGTTTAATAACTGGAAAACTCCAAACCTTCCCATGAGTCTTTAACTTCTGATTAGCATGCTAGGACTGGCTAATGAATTGCTACACACTAGGAGTGGGGAGGGAGGGAAGGGGCGTGGCTCAGTGAGGGAAGTGCTGGCTGCAAAACATGAGGACCTGAGTTCAGACTGGATTTAGGGCCCAAAATCCAGGAAGCGTTCACTTTAAAATCCTTACCTCATTATTATTTACTCAGATTCTGTTTACTTAGGGTGAAATTCTTAAGTCCTAGG
The DNA here is from genome assembly GCA_001675575.1 of Neotoma lepida. Lineage (NCBI taxonomy): Eukaryota > Metazoa > Chordata > Mammalia > Rodentia > Cricetidae > Neotoma > Neotoma lepida. The sequence continues at coordinate 1,233,767 of LZPO01027123.1, forward strand.
CACACATGGGTCAGGGAAGACACCCGACAGCATTCCTAATACTGTCCTTTAAGGTAGCCTGATATTGAGATGGGAGACNTAGGCTAAACCCCACACCCCACCTAATGGNATTGTACATGTCCACAATCTACAGCTGAAGGCAGTACAATGAAAAATGTGCAGATGAAAATGGAAATTGTCATGGGTCATTTTTATCATTGGGTAGAAGTATCTTTTAACNACACCAGCCTCTGAACTTTCCCCCTTCTTTTTCTTAGTTGTTTACTAGATCCAATCTTATATTCTTCTCTGATGATTTGCTTCAAAGTTCAAAGCAATAGACTCAAGGAAAGCCGAGCTCCGTTGTACGTTGATGCCAAGCTTTCTTTTTACTTGTATTCCTCACTGTGCCTGATCCTTCCCACAAGTGAACGGCAAATACCTCACATCTCCTGAGCACAAGCACCCTTTCCTGCTTCACCCTGTTCCTTCCAGCTGGGATGCTTAATGCGTTTCTTCTCCTCAACTCTTGTTCTGTATACGGTGCTCTCCACCTCTTCAGCACTCCTCCTATCGAAAGGTAAGACTCCACGCTCAGTCCTAAATGGGATGCCTTCATCAATCATCACACCTCTCCTCTCAAGGCTACGTAATCTATGTGGAAGGGAGGGTAGATGGCTTGCAACAGCTAGAGGTGATGGGTGACTTCAAGGGAAACAGACACAACAGGGCAGGTGCACATATGAACTCTCCGAGAGCTGACAGCGTGTTTAAGAGCTGCATAAGCTCAGGCCAGACAAAATTCCAGCATAGATGAGGGGATATGGGCATGAAGTCCCAGCCCTAGCTGGGGAGCCATTGGCATCTGATTGCTGCTGGGAGAAGGAGAGTCAGTTTTCTTTAATGGTGTGACATCTGATATACTGACCGCACTCCAGGGCAGGTGCCAGGTTCAGGAGGAGTCTACCAACAGAAACTGGACTGAGAGAAACACACACACACACACACACACACACACACACAGGAGAGAGAGAGAGAGAGAGAGAGAGAGAGAGAGAGAGAGAGAGAGAGAGAGAGAGAGAGAGAGTACCATCACATGAAGTGGGGTGGGTAGGGAGGTGAGGGAGGATCTGGGAGGAGTTAGGGATGAGGTGGGATGAATATGATCAAAATTCATTGCATGAAATTCCCAAAGAATTCATAAACTCATTATTATTTTTAAAGTTAGACTCCAATTGCTCTCCTGAACACAGCCAGCCAAGTGACTCACCTCAGATGAGTAGGAGGCAATGAAATGAGGCTTAGTAACTTCAGAATCTACATCATCAAAGATGATGTCATCTCTGCTTGGCTCTCCCATTACTATTCATCTTGAATCACAGTTTCCAAGCTCTGAAGGACCTATGCATCCAAATGCAAAGGACATGTACCCTCCAACATCCATCCTGTGCATTACAGTGAGCAAGCTTTGGTGATTCTCACCTTAGACTTCTAATGCCAAGAGAAGCAGAGGGAGCTGTCCACACNAAGGCCTGCCAAAAGTACAATCTCATGAGCAAAATACTTAAAACCATAGCTTGGGAGTTTATTGTACACTATGAGAAATCTGGAATGTTCAGAATCCAGCCATGTTGATCTTCCTAAGACCCATTTATTTGTTGGACCATGTAACCAATGCTAACTTTATGATATCAGTTTGATATACTTTAAAATTCAGTATGTCCTAAATAAAACCCAGTCTTTTCTCCAAACCTTATTTTGTTGCAGCTTTCTCTCAGTGAATGGTACTGCCATTCATTCTGCTCAGCAAATGAGAAGTCTAGGGGCAGTGCTAACACTCTTTCTCTATATATTCAACTAATTCCAATTCCACTGATCCTGCTTCTTCTATGGCTCTGGATTCCATTCACTTATCCTTTCCTCGTTGTGCCCACCAAGTCTCTGCCACCTGGCACCTCAATGACAGTGTATCCTAATGGACTCCAGATAATCAATAATTTCTCACCATTCTGTGCTAAAACTCCAGAGTGTGGGAGAATGTTTTGTCCGGGTTCCGCCAGGCACCANNCGTCCCGCAGTCGCTCAGACCCAAGTAAACACACGGAGGCTTAAATCAATTACAAACTGGATGGCCTATATGGCTCAAGCTTCCCATTAGCTAGCTCTTACATCTTAAATTAACCCATTTCCATAAATCTGTACTTTGCCACGTGGCTCGTGGCTTACCAATACCTTTACATCTTCTCCTGGTGGTNGCTAGCAGCGTCTGCTCAGCTCTGATTTCTTCTTCTCTATCTAGTTAGAATGTCCCGCCTATACTTCCTGTCTGGCTACTGGCCAATCAGCATTTTATTTATCAACCAATCAGAGCAACACATATTTACAGCATACAGAACAACATCTCCATCACCAGAGCCTTAAACTGGTTACAAGATCTTGCAGAGCCTCTACGTCCCAACACAGTCAGTTCTCACTCTACGCTCTTCCATGTCTTCTAGGCCCCAGCACTGTGACCTTTGACAATCTTTTTGTTGCCTCATCTTCTCTCTTAACCACAGAGCATTGGCAAGACCCACAAAGCAATTCAGCACCCATTTCTCAACAAACCAATAATCTCCCCTTAAACATGGCCTCTTCAGGAAAGTTCTTTGCTTCCAGACGTGTTAGATTCCTCTATTACATATCTCATGTCATTCATTACACTGGTAATTTGGAAAAAATGGCCAAAAGATTCATGCATGTCTACTCTATTCAACTCATCAAGGCACGCTGCCTTCTTTTGCTTTTTACTCTAGTCCCAGTTCTTAGACTCATAGGGAATGTATAAGTATCAGTTGAGTCCATGANCCATCCATCCAGCCTCACCTTTAATTCTAGCATAGTATTTTACTCCAAATAGACCTTCAATAAATTATAAATGAATGGAGAATACAGTATGTAAGACTCAGAAGGGAGAAAGTTAGGCTCCAACGCTCAAAAATAGAGAAGATTCTCCAAGGGATATAGTCAGGTTTTGTTGAAAGAATTTGAAAAATATTAGCTATAACTTTGCAAACATTTTATTCAAGGCCAACTAGCTTTAAATTAGGTTACCTTGCCTTTGTTTTTTGCATTTATGATCCCAAACTTTGTTAAATGGAAATTATTCAAAAATAAGATTAAATAGAAAGACAGCAGTCTTATGAATTTGTATAATTCAGGCCAATTTATTGTGGTTATATTTTTTCTCTGAGTTTTGAGAATGAAATTTTTCTAGATTATTTGTACTGGGAATTATGATGATTCTATAAACATACAATGGTTCTGTGGGTTTGGTCATGGGACATCGTTAGTTANAATTATCCAGAAACAGTTTTCCCANNCTTGCCAATGNCTCACTAATCTTGAAATCCTTCAAAGATGAGTCCATATTTTCCTAATTCCTTGGGATTCTTTACTTCTCTTCCTATGAAAGTCCTATAACTGTTGGGTGGTGGTNGTGCACATCTTTAATCCCAGAACTCAGGAGGTAGAGGCAGGCAGACCTCTGTGAGGCCAGCCTGGTCTACAGAGTGAGTTCCAGGACAGCCAGGCTACACAGAGAAACTCTGTCTTGAAAAACAAAAAAAAACAAAACCCAACAATAAACAAACAAAAAGTCCTATAACTGAGATGCTGCTTATAAATCCAACATTATCCCAATATTAATTCTTGTGGTAGAAATCAATAGTAGTAAGATTAAAGAAACATTTTGGTAACTACCATTTACCATTACTGTATTGTACTTATTTATATTACTAAGAGAAAATGATTNCCTAATTTCAAAAAATCTGGACTCTAAGAAAGTTAGAAATCTGAACTAAAATGTTATGAATTTAGACATCNTACTTGGGTGACAAGCTATGACAGGATAAAGGTCTCCAAGGGGTAAGTGAATATTGCCTTAACTCAAAAACATGCCTGTTTGCTGAAGCATTGGTTGCTTTTATCTTGACATTAATTATTCCCTAAAAGNTGTTGATGTGTTGCAAAATGGACCATTTTACAACTGACGACCCACCATACTCATAACTCTTAGTTTCTTCAACAGCGAAAGGCTGGGGGTCTCTTATGTACAATTCCATGGAGGAAATGAATGTTATTGAACCAGCAACCAATAGAATGAAAGGCAAATGAAGAGTCAAGTATAAGAAAGAGCTAGATGACCATGCGGTGGTGGTGCANGCCTTTAATCCCAGCACTTGGGAGGCAGAGGCAGGCAGATCTCTGAGTTCGAGGCCAGCCTGGTCTACAGAGTGAATTCCAGGACAGCAAGGACTAAACAGAGAAACCCTGTCTTGAAAAACCAAAAAAAGAAAGAGA
>LZPO01027123.1:1242627-1253155 GCA_001675575.1 Neotoma lepida
AAAAGAAAAGAAAACCCAACAGAACCAGGATTAGCCAGGCAGCAGGTCTTTCTCAGAAGCAGCCTACCTGAGGCACCAGCACCCTCGCCATCAACACTGTGGCCTTCATATTTTCTCCAGGTGTACTCTGGTCTCTNTAAGCCTTTTCTGAGACTCAAAATCCAGAGTGGGAACATATGATTGGCCAAGCAAGGCAGCCTACCCTAGCTTTGAGATGGAAGCACTTTCCCTCTTTAAAAGGACAAACAGACAAAAGAAGAAACTGGCCTAATTAACGAAGTATCAGATCTCTACCAGGGAGGATTCCAAGGCAAGTCTACCAGCAGAGGGTGAGGAAGACACCCCCACCCCCACTTAGCACACTCCCGTGTATGGGCTGCTGGAAGAGTATTCATCTTCCCTATCCCTGCNGGCATCCCCGCTGATTTTACACTTGTGTTCTAGCTTTCAATAACAGGCGATGGAGACTGTATTTACATCCACAGTATGCAGCAGGGCTTGGGCATTTGATGATTACATACTGATATTTTTTTAGAGTGTAAACTTTATGTACAGTGCTTTCTAATCAGTGTGACATAGTGATTTATAACAAGATATATAAATTTGGTTTTCTTACGAGTTTCTTACAAACCTTGGACCCTCCAATGTGTTGAGTATGGCTTCTGATTCTAAGATCATTGGGAGGTGGGGTTGAAATAGCCACATGATTGGCGTACTGGAACTTTCAGTCTCACCCTCAACCCATGGGAGGCAAAGCTGAAGGTTAAGTTGATTGTAAATGAATNACAGCAAGTGAAATATTTCCCCACACTTCATGAGACACTCTAGCAAATTAGTCAGACTCACTGAGGTNGCCAAGGAAACTCCTGGTTTTTCCACCTGNTAGGTCAGGAGTACAACTCATAACTTACAATTGGAAATTGCTGTTGTCTTGTGGCTCTGAGTTCTTAACCTGTGACATCTNTGTCTATATGTGGGTTAATGGTGTTCAATTTGAATTACATAATAGGACATNCACCTGGCATCTGCTAGAGAGCTGGGGTGGATGGCNAATGTGTGAACTGGATGGTTTTTCCTCTCTCTCTCTTTTAGGTTAAGTCATCTAATATTGACCATGTAGGGCTGCATGTTGGAAAAAGAATAATCTNCATGCCACACAAAGACATGTGTGAACAAAGTAGAACTGGCAGGTCAATTTCTTTTGCAAAACATTGCACCACNACTCAAACCAAGCTAATGGACACACATGGCCAAGATGTGTCTCTGTCTTTTATTCCCAATGCACTGGGGAAATTGGCTGTTCCACATTTGCTGAGGTTCAACCTTACAGTCTATTCCAAATTAGCTAGTTTAGAAAGTGGCTCCAAAAGCAAAGAGTGCGGGGGTGGGGGTGGGAGCAGCAGACACACAGCCATGAAACCTGTTTGTAAGAAAAGACTGGATTTCTCCCACCCCAGAAAGGAAATTTCAGAATAGGGTGTATGAGTCCTCTGGTACACAGTGACAGTGGGCTGCTGGAACTGAGAAGCCAGTGAGGAAATCCAGCTGGACCCCACTCCACAGCATCCTTAGTCTGGAGTGCTAGAGAATCTGGAGTTCCTCCAGTCTGGACAAGACTCTCACCAGTACCTCTGAGCTACTTCAATCCAAGTGCAATCCTTTGTTGAAAATGCATGCATGAAATTCTCAATAAAAGCAAATAAATAAATGCATTTAATTTTTTTTCAAATACATGGGGTTGGGTATAGACTAGAAGTAGCCCTGCAGAAAGGTCAAAATATCGAAAGAAGGGAGTACCATCCAAGGCATCCCTGCCTCATTTTACTTGGAAATACCTGGGAGAATATCTCAGGGCAGNAGGTCCTCCAGTTAGCAGCTAGGGAAATGGACATAGTAACTTAATATTTGTACACCAATACATGCTAAAAGGTTGCTGTCATTATGAGCTTGCTGTTTCTCTGCTTCTTTGAAGTCCTTTCTCTATGTATGGTTAAGTTATTNAAAAACATTAAATGCCTTCTCCAAGCCACATATTCAGTGTTTTTTGGAGATGTGAGGCTCTAATACTATATACAGTCCCCTTTCTTGGAGCTATACATGCATACAATGTCTCTGCTCTNAAGATGGNGGAGTGTGAATTAGGTCTACCCAGAGCAGGGTACCACTCATCAGGAGGATGGGTCCAGTGGTCCAGTGCATCTTTGAAAAGTGCTTGTAAGGTTCCTCGGTGGTGGGGGTGAAAGCAGCTCCAGGAGGGCTGGATGGAGAAAGCTTACCTTTGGGTAACTGTTAGGCACTGTGGTGCAACAAATGTTCCTACAAATTAAGCCCCTAGGAACAGTAAGAAATGGAGGTCATGCAAGAACGTTTCAAGTATCTCCTTGACTTCCCCTCCCCTTCCTCCTCTTCCTTTTTCTATTTCAGCAGAAGGTATAAGGCTAAGTACTTAAGAAAGCCTACTATTGAGGAAAATAGATTTGTTATTTTAATAACACTCCTGAAATGGCTGTTTAACCATCTGTTGTTAACTTTGCAATCCTGCATTTTCTCCTCCTTCCTAAATATCAGTATCACCCACCAATCCACCCACCCCCCCAAAAAAAGTTGTCATGATAAGAGAAGGAGAAGTTTGGTGGAGGGAAAATAAACCAGAGTATTCAATCGCTTATAATACAATTTAGTAAACTATTTCTTATGGCGTTCTCGGGCTCCACCGGCTTTTAAGGTGCAGACAAATTTCTAACATTAAATACAAATGCGTGCCAGAGAGTAGAGGATGCAGAAGAGGGGGAGGGATTCAGAGAAGCCGAGAGTCAGAGCAGCCATTTACGTCCATGCTCACATCCCACAACCGAGAAAATGTTCCTGGATCTTCATGGGAACCCAGAGGAACAGCCAACTTGAGCCTGAGCTGGGACTATAAGTAAGTCTCTCCACGCATGGGCCAGGCNGTGCTTCTCGACACCAAAAGTCTATCATGGAAAAGGTCAGGGCTTCTGTGATGAGATGTTAAANACCCTAAGGAAGACCCCAAAACATTAACTTTGACCTAGTCACTGGCAAACTCCAGTGACAGTAGTGAACTGACCAGGGGCTGAGGACATGGANTAGTTGATAAACCAANCATGTAAGCATGAAGTATGGATGCAGCACTCACACAAAAGCCAGGTGCTGTGGTCCCAGAGCTGGAGATGGAGATAAGAGCATCTCTAAGNCTTGCTGGCCAGTCAGTCTAGCTAGCCAAAGAGCTCCAGGTTCAGTGAGAGACACTGTCACAAATAATAGGGTGGAGTGCAACATACAACATTGCCCTCTGCCCTCTACACACATGTGCACACACATGGGCACNTGAACATGTATACACAGATACATATACCAAAAAATTTNAAATGTAATAGTGACTTTAGCACTATATATGTANAAGAAATATAGATTTAAAAATTAAGCCATTTAAAAATGTACACGAAGTTTAGTGTGATCGTTCATTTATATTCATCAACTTGACTGGATTAAGGGATATCCACCAAGAAGCTATTAAAAGATGACTTTCATGTGACTTCAGGGGTCCTTGTGGAACAGACTGACATTTGAATCAGTGGGCTGAGCAAGGAAGATTCATCTCCACTAACGAATCTCTTCACCTCACTAACTCTCTTCAGTACCAGTCAATCTGATGCCTAGAAAGGAGAAGGGGTGAATTTATTATTCTCTTCTAATGCTGAGACCCCATTATCTTCTAACCTTGGACACTGGAGCCAGTCTGGGGGAGATGTGCTACTGCCTGCCCTGGTTTTCAGACCTTCCAACTGAGTGACAGCCACCAGTTTTACCTGCCTTCCTGCCTGAGGATCAGGGCACTTCTCATAATCTATGATATTGTGACCCAGTTCCCATAATCTATCTTCTGAGTCTATCGATCTGAAGATCCTATTGATTGCATTTTTCTGGAGAACCCTGACTAATGCACTTATTAAATAGCACATTCTTGTCTTGATTTCTGTGCATAAAGATCTATGTAGTAACTTTATAGTCAAAGAACTAGAGAAAATAGACATGCCTCTGTATTATTTACCTAGGAGCTTCAACAGTGTCGAAGTGTTAGAATACCAGGCCAGGCCACTGCAGGACAACTATGTGCTGGTTTTAGGAAACAGAGTGTTCACCATTTCCTACAGCTGAGGCTACTCCTAATGAACTAGGCGCCACATATGAACAGAAAGATTGTGTAGAGACAAAAGCCTTAGCCGATGTGGAGTGTGCGCACTTAAAACACTTCTCCCAGAGATGAGAGCAACAACACTCAGAAGTAATCAGACATCACGAGCTGGCCTCAGTGCACATGCCCCGTAGTCAAAGCTGACAATGGGAGCTACTCAGAATAGCACAACAAAAGTTAAAAGCAACGGGTTGACATAAGTAATTAGAAGTGAGTGAAGGGGAGTAACTCAGCCGAGAGAAATCTAGACGCTATGGATGCCAAATGGGCTTCATCCAACATGGTCAAATGGTTACCCAGAGTTCTGTGTTAGGAAAGATGCTAAACCCACAGTGTTATATCCACCATGGAGAAGCCACTTCTATGAGGTCTAAATTATAANGTTACCTGAAAGGATAGAAAAACTAAACTAAAAACTGAAGATGTTTCTAGAAGGCAGAAATTTGATTTATTCTCCAAGTGTNTATTCTTCCCTTTGATGACTGAAATGATTGCCACAGTAGGACAGCCTAGCTCAAGGCAGGGGATGGTCAGAGAAAATGNAGGAAGCNCGCACATTCAGAGTCTTACCTAATGCGAGAGGNGTGGGCCATACCAGCATACCCAACAAGATCCAGCATGTTGAGAACAGTGTTTCTCAACCTTCCTAATGCTATGACCCTCATAAAGTTCATCATGTTGTGGTGACCCCCCTTCCCCCCCACCCCGAACCTTAAAACTATTTTGTTGGTACTTTATAACTGTAATTTTGCTACTGTTATGAATCATAACGTAAATATCTGTGCTGTCTGATGGTCTTAGACGACCCCTGTGAAAGGGTCCTTCGACCCCCAGGGGGTCGCGACCCACAGGTTGAGAACTGTTTTTACTGGACCATGCAGTACACTCCTGTCCTCTACGGATGGAACATTTAGAAAAGGCACATGTGTAGGGTGAGGGATTTTAAAGAGGGGGGTTATTACAAGCCAGAGACAGGAGTCAAGCCCAGGAAAGGAGTTGGTTAATGCCCTAAAAAGAAAAGGAAGATGAACACACTTCATTGGTATGTGGTATACGGGAAAACTTCTGCANGCTGAATGTAAGCTGATGGCAAAAAATAAAAACTAACAACATATACTCCATTGGTCAGTGTGATCAATGTTGGCTGGTTTGCCTTGGAAACTCTATGCTCTTGCAGCTCCTTCATTTAAATAGAGTAGCTGAGGTATGAAAGAACTTCTCACAGTCCACAGAAGGCAGAACACCATATCAGAGAGGGTAAAAACTTCAAAGTATTGGAAGTGTGAAGGGTTGAGGCAAGGGATAAAGGCCACGTGAAACATAACACCACGCTCTTGAAACTCCAAGATGAAAATAAATGCAGCTACCGTAAGAGCTAAAAGGGAATCTGCAAGGGGACATGACAAATGATGGCTCGGATACATTTCCGAGTAACAGATGAACATGTTCCTGCATCAGCCACATCTCCTTGNCCCTCCAGGTCCCTTGAAAAGCCATCTCAGTGCTTTGCAAGTCAGACACACTTTAAGAAAACAGCACAATACAGCTTTGAGGGAAAACCACAGGCGAAGATTTGCCAGTGGATCTCAGCTTCTTCAGTCCAGTGCCAAATGCCCTCCTACCAAATCTGATGAGTGAGTGAAATGTGGTCGAAGACACCGAGGTCATGAGCCAATCCCTAAGTTTGTCAGAAGCTGAAGATGCAGGATGCACTTGACAGAGAAAAGCCCTTGAACAGGACACACCTGGCTTCTAAGACATGTTAAAGCTGAATCATACCATGATCATGGGACACCTAACAATGGCTCTATTTCTGTTGTCTGTAGGGGAAAAAATAGGGTGCTCATTGAAAACACACATTTAAAATGTTGGATGAAGACAAAAATGTAGAGAATATAGATGACAAAAGGGGCCATTAGTCTTTGAACTGCTGGGACCAAATATGCTTTACCTTCACTTCCATGGGGCTTTGGTTCTAGAACCCCCCAAACACATACAACTGTATAGAGGTTCAAGGCATTTACAAAAATGATGCAATATTTGCACATCATCTACGTACATCCTCTCCTGTACTTCAAATCATCTCTAGATTATATCCCTAAGGCTTTGTGTAAATAGTTGTACTACTACATTTTAAAAGCAAATATGAGTTATAGAGTCAGTACTTATTTAGTATAGATANACTTCTTTCAAATATTTTTGTGCTCTCATTCATTGAATCTTTTTATATGAAAACCATGGACATAGATGGCCAAGGATATAGTGCCTGATACATTCTTAATTAAACAACTGGATAATGAATGAAGCCAGTAGTCCTCACGTCTCTGTTGCTCTGATCCAATGGGCAAGACAGGTGAGTAAAATGGATAGCTACAAGCAATGGCCCAAAGTTGTCCTGTGTTATGTAAAGAGTTCTGGAGAATATGGACAAGAGAATGACTAATTGCGAAGAAGAGTTTGGGTAAGATAATGAACCTGGGGTAGATCTGGAAGTTGGCCTCAGCTTTATACCATGTACATGCACATGCGCGCGCGCACACACACACACACACACACACACACACACACACACACACGGTATATAATCACAACTCAAATCTCCATGAAGTCTGATCCAATGGTAAGTTCATAATAAATATTCAGACTAATGGCCTTAGATCTATCAAAACAGGTCTGTTATGTTTCTTTTTCTGAATGTATAGTGTTAAGAAAGTAGAGGTAAAAGCTGAAATGACAGGGAGGGGATATCTCAACATTTGACATTTGAGAAAAATCTTTTCTCTATTTAATTCACCAAAACTGCACCATAAATTATTCAGTCTGTCCTAATTAACTCCCCAGAGAATTATCTTCAAGGCACGGTTAGTTGGTTGTTGCCTGAGGCTAAACTCCAAGCTAGCTCTGGGATGTAGGGGAGATACAGNAGTTTTTTGTGTGTGCTTGAAGATTCCAGCTATGCCGTAACCCTGAGCAAGAGAAGGATGACATTATCCCATAAAGACGACTGCTGAAAAGGGGCGTAGGGAATTTCATACTACACGCTGTCCTTGGTAACTTGTCAGAATACACCCCTTACAAATAAAACTCCAGGCCTGGGGTCATTAAGGATTTTAAATATTTGAACGGAGACAATGAAGTTCTTCCCAGGACAAAGTGATCATTTTAGTTATGTTGCCTGAATGGACTGGGAAGTCTTAAAAAGAAAAGATTCATAGCAAGCTCCCAGAGGGCCCTCCACACTAGGCCTGGGGAAATAATAAAGCCCCAAAACCCTGTAGCCAGACCCTAAAATAGCTTTGTAGCAAGAACTGGATTGAAAAAAAAAAACATTTGGGAAGCCAGCAAAAGATGGAGAATCAGAGGGTGGGGTGAGGGGCAGGGAATTTGGTTCAGTAGAACAAAAGAAACAGGCAAAACCCAGGAGGTCCAAGTCAAGGTTGAGAGGACAGGAGGCGAAGGTAAGGGAGGAAAGAGCAGAGAAGTCAAGTGTAGAAAAATCAGGAGAGTTTCAAATTTCTCTAAGGCAGAGCTAAGCACCATGGGATCAGGGAAACACCTGCCAGTTGAATGGCAAGTGGGAATAATCCCAACCCCAGGTTGCTGCAGGATGCACTCCCATTGCTCTCCTACCCCCTTACACACTTGGCTGCAACAACTTTTCCTTATTCATCTACTATGGCGTGGGCACACAAGGCATAGCGCCAGCTTTGCAGGAACCTGCTCCAGAGGTAAGAGGAATGTACAAGGAGGGCCATTTCCAAGTAAATAACAGGGAAGTAGTCACTTTCCAAATCCTATCCATTGTATATAAGGCTGACTTGTCTCCAAAGGACCAGAGTCGTAGGTGGAAGCCAGTTACACATTCTCTGTCATCCCCCTTATGGTGTCATAACAAGTCTATTTTGGTTTCATGCCTGTTCCAGGCAAACAGCTTTGAATAACACTTGAAACTCCTGAGTGACAGGAGTATTATAGATTATTACTAATGAATAACTTTGCGGCAGTATCTGGGTTTATGTTGGGAAGGTGTCTGACTATGGATCCTTAGGTAATTCAAGGGATGTGCTGACCATATGTAAGAAGGTTGGAATCTCGACCTCTTCCTTAACCTCTAACCAGGAGACTGAGTTCATCACCAGTAACCGGTGACATCNTCAATCATATCTAGGCAACAATGTCTGGAAGGATATTTGTTGATNAGCGAGGATTAAGCAACTTCCAGGTTAGTGATGTACCAAGGTGATGCTTGCTGACTCCATGGGGCAGAAGTGAGTGGCACGTGAACCTTTTGACCACATGCTGTATGCCTTTAGCTATAAAGTAGAGCCAGTGAATCATTGAGTCTAAGGTGGTACCGGGGGAACCTCCACATTCAGCCAGGCAGAAGTGTAGGTAACTNGGGAGTTTTCTACCTGTAGCTGGCGTCTGGAGTGGTTTGTCTAGAGATAGTACATTGACTCTGGCTAGCAGATACAGCACCATGTTAAGCTGCAGGATACCCAGCTGGTGTTGGAGAGCTACTGTGGGGTNAACAGTAGAATCCCTCCTGCCACTGGAGTTGAGTGCCCTCCCTCCCACCCTGCTCTGCCCCATAACTGTTTAACAGAAAGAGCAATGAAACACCAACAGTTCTAGGTCTTTGGAAGGTCTAGCGTCTTCTGCCATTGGACTTTGGAAGTCTTGAGCTCTACCATGTCAGAAGTTTGACTACTCAACAAGATAGACCTAGAAAGAGAAGAGACCATCCCTAGAATGGAGAGAGTCTAACATCCTTCAGCCAGGTGGAGCCCTAGAGAGCTCGGGCCCAATGCAGGAGAGAACTCATGTTCCTAAGGAAACTGCTCAGAGGAACCCAGGGAACCAAGACCAAGGACACCCGCAACTAAGCCTNGAAAGAGCTTGCTCTGTGGCCAGAGAGAGATGGCACAAAGAACATACCATCATAGCCTGGGAAGTTGTTGCCCATGTGTTTATTCAAAATAGACCACAAAAGAGATTAAGGGTGCCCAGCCAGAACACTGCACTCACGTCTGTCTTCCCTTCATAAGGCTATCTACTTTCCCCCTCCAGGGCTGTTCTTNGCACAGCTTCCCACTTGATAGGACAAATGAGATTCAATTGAAGCTCCCGTCTCCATGGAGCATTTTCTGACTAAACCAGCTTCTGCACTGCAATTTCTCTGACTGTCCACAGAAGCCCAACGGGCAGATAACAATATTTCTGAAAGATTATAATGATCTTAAAGTAGAATTTTGTAAATATTGTTCAAAATTAAAATAAACTAAACAGGTTACATTTTATTGTCCATTCTAAATTGTTTGTCAGGAGAATTTCTGGAAATTAGAATAAAAACATCCAAGGTAACGAGCTCCTTGCATCTGCAGGGCATTTGGGAGGCCATTCTGCTCCTCGTTCTCTGTAGGGACTACTGTGGGGCCCAAGCAGAACCATCCATACTGTGTGAGGTCTGGGGGACATAAGACGGGCCTTTTGTACTCCCTCTCAATATAACTATGTGTTTCTGGGAGTCCTTCAGCTGATTTCCTACCATCTATCAATTAGCTTCCCTTTCAGTACCCACAGTAGCACTTCAGTTCATAAGCAAGTGTTTATTTCATTAAGCCCTTCATCGACAATGCCAAGTGCATAGCATAGCTAACGTTTTTTTAAAACACCCCACAATTGAGTTTGGCAGCCGAACCTCCACATGGCCAGCTTCAACAAACACNGCACGATGTGTCAGCGGGCCTAGGACAAGTGGATGTTGATAGTTTAGTGAGCAATCATCTAGGCTGAGAGCAGAGATGAAAACGTGGGCCCCCAAGACCTATTCTTAGACTCTACAGCAGACAATGGCCAATCATGTACTTAAGTTTGATTAAATACCATCAATACACTCCATTTGGACAATTGAGCTACTTTGAGCTAGGCTACCACGAGTCATAGTTTGTTTTTACCTCAAATGGCTCTGAGCTCTTCATCTTANTCTTCCTCCCCATTAATACTCTGTAAGAAGACATAGTCNTAAGCATTTCTGTAATAAAAGAAAACAAAACTTTTCTTGATTTTGTTTGTGTTTGTAATGNGCAAAGCATGGAAATCATCGAGATGCCATTTAACGGGTGAGTAGTTAGCCAGACTGGGAGAGCTATGCTGCAGAATACAACCCAGCAATGAAAAAGAAAGACCAGAGATAGACNCAGTAACTTGGATGAATCTTTGGCCAATACATCNANGGAAAGAATGACTCTTAAAAGGTTACNTACTAATTAATCCCATTTTATAANNTNNTNNAANNANTNANTTNNGNAA
>LZPO01027123.1:1273258-1290621 GCA_001675575.1 Neotoma lepida
TTCTCTCTCTCTCTCTCTCTCTCTCTGTGTGTGTGTGTGTGTGTGTGTGTGTGTGTGAGAGAGAGATGGAACATGGGCCATAGTGCCCATAGTCACATGAAGGGTTTCTTATTTGCTGTCAGGGCACTTTAAAAAAATAACAGACTTGTCTGCCCATTGGACAGCGGTTTGTTATCAGAATGATTTTATGTCACAAACTCTAAGTTGTGCTAAGTNCCTTGTGTGTACACCAGGGATGGTGCTAATCCTTCACAAGGATTATGTTAGAATGTGTGTGCAAAGCAGCCAACACCGTCTGAAACAGAGCAAGTCATTTATGAATGGTGACAACTATATAAGAACCCTGTAGTGAAAGCCACACTCCTTCTGTTTAAGAATGGAGGCTTCACAATGCCCTTCAGAGGAANAGNATGCCCTCCATGCCAGGGAGTTCTCTGGCTAATCGATCCATCTTCTTAATGCTTAGTGGTGAGATAGAACATCACGAGGGAGGAACTGGGGCTGGCTGTCACAGACACCCAGGCTGTGGTCCAATACTCAGTGTACCTGTGTGGCACTGAAAGNCACCTTCTCAGGTTCCCTTTCCACATTCAAGTCCTCTGTGGGTAACTGAGGACTTGATCATGTCATAAAGCTAAGTGAAGCCTTGACTAAGTATTTTTGAAAGTTCTTAAGACAGGATCTGGCCACNGCAAGACACTGTTCATAAATGTCTTTATTTGATAAAGAAATAAACACAGTGTGCATCTTGAAAGGACCCTAGGCTGGGCTATCAACCTGCTTTGGCTCAAGTTACATTTATTTCTGTGATGTTCTTATGTTGCCCTGGGTAAGAAAAAAAAAACCACAAATCTCATTCCTGTAATATAATCCATTCCATTTAGAAGCCAGTTGTTTTTATTACTCTTCATAATTATATTTATAATTTTTTCTTGTCATAGCTCCAAAAGTCCTGTGGACTTAAGAGACGCATTTGGTGTGTGATGTCTACATGAGGTAGGTTAAACAAGGCCAAACAAGACACTCTCCAGATGTGTCTCTCAAGTCCACAGCTTCATAATCATCATTTTAAAAGCTGGGAAATTCTGAGGTAAAGTGCTTGCCATGTCAGCGTGTGACTTAGGACCCCACATAAAAAGCCAAATGTGACAGTGTGTCTGTGAGCCAAGTACTGAAGAGGAGAGGAGGCAGGAGGATTCCTGGGGCTTGTTTTCCAGAAAGTCTAGCCAACTGGAAAGCTCCAGGTTCAGTAAGAGACCATGACTAAAAAATAAAGTAGAGAATGCCTGAGGGAGACACTCAACACCGACCTCTCCTCTGCTGTACACACACACACACCCTTGAGAAATTCTGAGAAGATGGAAGAAGGAGTAAACAATATATTATTTTATCAATGTAAATCCCTGCATATAAGTAAATAGAGCAATGAAAATGAAGAAAAATTGTGAATGAAATTTATGAGTAAACAAAGCAGCAAGATATGTTCCACAAACAACAAAAGACAATCTGCAAGGACAAACCATGAATAGCAACATGATGAGCAGTCCTGAAACCCACCCCCTCTCCCTCACAAGGTCCCTGGAGAAAAACTATTGGTAGGAAAATCAAAGATGAGCAAAAACCTAGATGAAAAAGAGAAAATCACAATATTGGTAGAAAAAGAAAAAGGAAGCAGAAAATTTCACACATAAAGCTACATTGTTAACACTGCACAAAACCATAGAGAAGAGAACACTGTGGAGCTAGAAAGAACTGTTAAGCCAAGCCTCCTTCCAAAACTTCAGGACAATGAGTAACAGAAAAGCAAGAATATCAAACCCCACCAAATATTACCATGACATAAAAAAAATGCCATTATCAATGTCTCATGAAGATCAAGATGACTATGAAAAAAAAAGTACATGATCAATGTCTCTATAGACGGTAAAAAACAAACCAGGATTCTCAGCTTGGGAAGCAGATCACAACATACAATTTACAAATTTGCCAAAGACACCAAGGAAACATAACACACACACACACACACACACACACACACACACACACACACACACAGAGAGAGAGAGAGAGAAGCCACTGTAGCCAGAGACCAACCTACTGACTCTAGTAAAAGTATATAACAAGTTTTTTGTTTTGTTTTTCTTTTTACTTAAAACAACTTAGAACTAAAAAAACAAAATTCCTGAAATGAAGTTAGAAACTGTGTACTAATAATTTAAGAAACTACATGTGTGAGAATAGCAACAATTAAAAACTACTAANATCAGTTCTATGAAAATAAAATGACAAGACATTGCAGGGAAAAAAATGCTTTGGGCTTCTGGACAAAAAGAGAACATGACTTGTTTTAAGAAGTAGACTGAACGATCATCAGAATTTGACAATGAATTATCACAGAGGAAACGGTCTATCCAAGAAACTAAACCAGGAGCCAAGGACTGTATATCCAGCAAACTGAACCTTGGGCAGAAGCATAGACTGGGTTCAAATGCATGAGTTTAGAGCATATCATTACTGTAAGTCCCCTGGAGGAATCTTCTAGAAAATGCATGGCAGACGCCTAAGTGACTAGTACATTTACATAAAGAGACTGGTGAGATCTAAGTATAAAAAACTAGAAAGTAGCATTGAGGGCTAAGGAGCAGAGAGAGTAGCATAGAGTAACTATTAATTGATAACAGAATAGATATGACCATGAAATGTTACGGGGACATGGGCAGAGCATGTGCACAATTTTAACTCTTTTTAGTAATACTCGGTGATGGTGTGTATGATATGACATTACAGCAAAGGAGTAATCAAAAACCATCCTAGTCTAGCCATCTTCGTGTTCTCAAGGACCAGGACTCTAAGAATGGGAAACAGAGGTACAGATAGAACTCAGGGATGAATCTCCTGTGATTATCCTTCTGTGTTTCCGTCACTTGTCAATCAAATGTCTCTCTTCTTACCCAAATTGTATTTATAACTTCCTTATATTACAANTCACATTTTGCCTGGCTATATGNTTAAAAATGTTTTTAGTTTAGTTTTTTATTTTTTTCTCAAGTTCAGTGTCCTGAGCACAAGGTTCAACTCTCCTTTTTTTTTTTTTTTTTTTTTTTTTTTTTTGCGATTTTTCATAAACATTTGTAGAGTTGGATTCATTAACTAAGGCTTAATTTCCTCAAAATTATAGGAATTTTGCTTCTTCTGCTATAATTTTAATTTTACTATTTTATTTACTATTACTGTTATCTTTTTCTCTCTAGGAAATATTCCTAAATTTTGAATGACTAAAGTTTAGCCTCTAGTATTTAAACACACACTAAAAGTTTATTCTTTGCTTCTTAAATGGCCTTTTTTTTATACTTTGATTAGAGAATAATTATAGAAATTAGAAGCACTTCTTTGACTGATAATTGATACTGCCAGAAGTTGTCTTTTCTAAATAGTTTCATAGCAATTTTCTGGTAAAACGTTCCCTCAGAAGGTGCAGGAAAGTGGGTTTTTTTAAAGAGAAAGCACACGACTGTAGAGAGCTACTCAGATGTAGGCTTTGTTCACAAAATATTTTCCTATGAGATGGAAAAAAAAAGAAGTCCTAGTGTCCAGTCTTATCAACCCACCATTATAAGATACATTCAAGTATCAGCTCCAAATATATTCATTTCAACTCTTTGGGCCCAAAATCATCAGATGAAGTTGAGAGAAAAAAGATGCTGAGGTCACAANAGTGTCTTAACCAGCATGTGAGTCATTTGCNTAGATATCAACAAACAGAGAGAAACCAGGGACATGTGAGTGGTAAGGCAGCCCTCTCACGAGGTTGACAAGGACTTGTTTTCCTAGGTCTACTCCTCTGTCACAGGCTTATCTACCCATTCACCCATTCANCCATCCACCATCTGTTTATTCAAACATTCCTTGAACTTTTTAATTGAAAAGTAAAACAGACTTNAAAAAAAAAGCTACCTGTCATATATGCTTCATCCTTAGCATCAGGTTTTGAGTCCTACAAAGCCAGNTTCANGAAAAATCCACTACTTCTTGGGTTTTAACAACTAATTTTTCAATTGGAAACCATGGACATATCCACAAACATGACCATTTAAATCTCAGTTTATTTCATCTAAATNTTTAATCTTTCAAAAATCCCAAGAGAAGGCTGCTGGATANAGCTACCTTGGTAGATTGCTTGCCTACCATGNCTGAAGCCCTAAGTTCAAGCCTCAGCACGACATAAACCTAGGTGCCNTGGCACAAGCCAGCACTANAAANGTGAAGGCAGGAGAATCAAGAGTTCAAGGTCATCTTTGGCTATATAATGATTCAAGGTAAGTTTGGCAACATGAGAAACAGTTCTGATGGAAGCATCATCAAATCCTTATAATCAAGATATCCTCTCTGAACCAACAACACAGCTATAACCCAAATACTTGTTTAAAATGCAAGAGTCTAGGGGCTGGGGATGTAGCTCAGTGGGCAAGCACTTGCCTAGCATTGATGAGGTCCTGGGTTCAATGTCCAGTACCACAAAAATACTAATTAACTAGTCAGTTAGTTAATTAATTGGAATAAAAGGCAGAATCTTGAATTCCACCCCAGCCCTGGTAGACTGCATTCAAACAAGGTCCCAGGTCATTAGTTGCAATTATATAACCAACTACTTGCAGGTGACTTCAGTACTCCATTTGTGTTTATTGTCCCCTTGACACCAAGGGACACCATGTTAACTATTGTAGACTAAAGAGAGAGTAGCAGAGATAGACTAGAGAGCTGGTGATATTTTCATCCTGTAGGAAGGGTGAAGACTATCATTGCTCAATATAGATGTACAGGGACTGCAGTTGCCCAAACAGTGAAAGCTGTTAGGGAACAGAGGCAGCAAAGGCCATCATGATTTGAGTCTGGATTTTTAGTACAAGGAGCANGACAACTCCTGCTGTTTTGGCTTCTGAAGTCCTCAAAGTTAAGTCCGCTTTGTTCAAACTCCATTTTCACCTTTCNAAGTCTATAGCTGTGTAGAAGCTATGAGCAAGCACAGTTACCTTATACACAGCTTTATTTGGCAAACAACATAATCATAAAAATATTAAACAGCATCCAAATTTATAAAATCACTTTCCTTCTAAATGGAAATTTAGAAGACAACGTTATGGAGAGAATCAAGGATCCAGACACATTTTGACAGAGAAAAAGACAAGCAAGAACATTCTGAAAGTCTGAGAACCCAGAAGCATATATCAAAGGAGGGATCTAAATGGGGTTATCTGTGGGGANAAAGGGAACAGTTCCATCATCTCACATCCTGCCTGGGACAGCAGAGCGCAACCTGCAAAGTCAAGGCTGAAGACACACTCCTCCTCCCACATCATTTCAAAAAGCAAAATAAAAGACACTCCATCTCCAGAAACACCTACAAGGACAACAACAACAACAATAATAATAATATAAAAAGCAATAACCACACTGGACATTCTTCTAACATTGCCAACATTAATTAGCTTCTTTCCTATTTTTCCTATTCTTTCCTATTTCCTATTTTCTTTTTTTCAGGCAGGGAGGGTCTGACAGCGTAGCCATCTCCTCTCTTCCAAAAACTGAGAAAACAGCATGGGTCACCATAATCAGCACAAACTTGTTTAACTCAATGAATAATTCACAGCCATGTCATTCCCTTGGTGCATTGTAAAAATGTTCAGGATTTTTCTCACAGGTGACACCTGTCTCTTCACCCTTTTCATCTGGGCTGGCCTTAATGAGCAGATATGACCAAAGGAGAATGGCTGAAGGGATTAAGAAGTGAATCTAGGCTTTGAGTGGCCTTGTGTGCCTCCGGAATGCTCCCAGGAACCCTGTTTCCACCATGGAACAAGCCCAAGTCTACTTTACTTTATTCAGCCTGGGGGTGGGGGGGGTGGGGGTGCCTGTGATTTGATTTCTTTCAATGAAGACACTGTAGTTAGGATTTTCTGAAACTCTTCATACTTAGGGGAAGTCATCCTTTGACCTCATACTTTGCACTGGGTTGCTATGTGCACAAAAATACACAGTTCAAGAGAGCAGAGACGTGAAAGCAGTTGGCTGAGTGACAGGGTGACTATAGTTAATGGTGATGTGAACAGAATGTATACTAAATGCCTTCAGGACAAAAATGACAACTATCAGAGCTAAGGCATTTGTTAATTAGCTAGATTTACTATTCCGCGATGTATATAGACTTCAAAACATGTTACATAAGATACGCTGAACTTTACCTGTCAACTAAAAATAAATGAATTTTAAATAAAGCAAAAAACCAACAGCAGTTGGTTTGATTTTTGCTGCTCCTGGAAGAAAAGTGACAATGGAAAGTGGTTGCTTCCTTGGGCTTCTAGGGAAGAAGATGAAATTGCACAAAAGATACTAAGTTACATACATAAGAGAGTGATTTTTCACCAAAACATTAATTTAACAATCATCTCCAAGTGTTGAGGTTTTTTATTTTCTTCCTCAGTGATACTTAAATACAGTATATGCCACACTTGANACTCAAATATCCCGATTTGAGTTTGGAGANATTTTGAATGATTCAGGCTCCTGCTTCTAGTGGGGAGGGAGGATGCAGGAAGGGCTGTAATATGGTTGGGGGAGGGCATCCACAGGCAGCAGGAAGCTTTGCAAAGAAGAGCTGGCTCACCACAGCAGGGAAGACTGCAAAGCTAAGAAAGTCCTTCTCCCTCAGTTTGAAATATTGGAGCTATTGAATTCTTCCTAAGATATTTTGTACATAGTGTTTNGCTCTGAGCAAAGAGCCAAATCTTTCCTTCTTCTTCTGGGCTTTATGACAATCTTGGCATCAGAATTCTTTGGAACACTCACAGCTTTAAATATTCTGTTCCGTTGTTAACTACCAGACCCATGATTTGGGAAACGAGAAGAATTTTAAGACAATAATAATAATGATTGGGGAATCAGACATCAGTCTGATATTGAGTTACAAATTTTTAGTCGATAAAAGTTATTTAAAAGTAATTCACAGGTTTAAAAAGTTAATTGTGGCCAGGCAGGGTGGTGTATGCCTTTAATCCCAGNACTTGGGAAGCAGAGACAGGCAGATCTCTGTGAGTTTGGCCTGGTTTACAGAGTGAGTTCAAGGTCAGCCAGAGCTACATAGTGAGACCCTGTCTCAAAAAACATCAAACAAACAAAAGGTTGTGTTTTGATTTGTGAAAAATCTTCTATGCTATCTTCACCTACTTTTGTTCTGGTGTGTGCCTATCAAACTTCATTAGGAATTGTTGCTGGTCTTGGGGCCAGTGGTTAATTCTNATTGTCTACTGATTGGCAGGATGTACAGTCCCCTAGGAGGCAAGTCTCTGGGCATTGTCTTCCAAAGAGTGTTCAGATTGGATTAACTGAGATGGAAAGCCCCGTCCTAAATCTAGGCAGCACTACTCCATGGGCTGGAGTCTAAGACTGCATTAAAAGGAGAAAGCAAATTGAACATCATCCTTCATATCTCTCTCTGCTTCCTGGTGTGGATACAACATGATCAGCTGCTTCATGCTCCCACCATCATGGCTTCCTCCTATGACGGACTGTATCCTTGAAACTGTGAGCCACAATAGACCCTTCCTTCCTTAAGCTGTTTCTGTCTGCTATTTTGTCATAGTCATGAGAAAAGCAATTCATGCAGTACTCCATGGTCAGGGATACAACACCGCACCCTGGACACTTCTGTGTAATCATCACATGACTCTGAACTTCAGTTTACTGATCTATGAAATGGGAGTGAGAATATTTACCTTATCTAGTTCTATAACTGACCCAAACCCTGATTCCAGTGACCAGTGCTTAGGCTCCACAGGAGAATATGTAAACAAGGCCCTTTGCTCTCTCCAATGAGGTCAACTTTGAGATTTAAGGCTTCCTTTTCAACTCTTGGATTTAATTTTCTCTCATTTTACTTGCTCATATTTCTTATGTACATATTCATAATGTTATATAAATGTGTTTGGGTAAAGTAACAGAAGAAAAACAAATAGGGAGTGGATAGAAAAATAGCAGCAGCCATTGAGTCATGAGTTGGGATCTTTCCCAACTTAGAAAGGGGACCTTCTAAAGAAAGATGACATCATTGGACAGTGTGCTTCCAGAAGCACATAGTCACAGACAGGCACCTAGAGGACTTGACCCAACTTTCTTATCAACCACACCAGACCAGTTAACAAGGAAAACCACTTCCTATGCAGGGCCACCCCCTTCCAAGCCCCATAGGAGGGAATGCTGAAGCAGCAGAAAGTGACAGTCCTTTGCCACAGGAGCTCCTTTGCAGCTGATCATGTCTTTAGCCTGCACACAGCAAACTTTGTCAGAGAAGAGGCCAACTGTAGCCATGCAGCTGGAGGGAAAGTGACTAAGAGGAAGATGGGAGGAAATACAGTTTGGGAGATACGAGAATGTCTTGGACTACCATAATTTACTTTCCCGTTGTTCTAGAAGTTTTAAGTCCAAGCGCAGGATCCTGGTAGGGTCAGGTTCTGCTGAAGCCTTGCTCAGGCCTNAGAAGCACAGCGCCCCTCTTGGTGGCTTGCAGGCAATGCTGAGATTATCTTTCAGTGCTCAAAAAATCCTAAAACCTTGCCTTGGTCTACAGTATTTATTGTGCCAGGCTCTCACACAGGAAGTATAGAAGTGAATCGGTGAAGCTGACTTGGAGTGGCATGTGGCCAGAATCACAAAGAACACCAAAAATGGGCTTGATGCCTAAAGAACCTGGAGATGTTGGGGGTGGGGCAAGAGGTCACGTGAGGCATCAAAGTGAAAGGGGAGTGGGAGGGAACATATAAGAGAGCAAGGGGGAAGAGAGAAGAGGGGTGGGGCAACAGGAACAAATTTTGTTTGAAAAAAATTGCCATGATGAGACCTAATTCTTTGTAAGCTGATAAATATAGATAAATCTGCCTATATGTCNCCTCATCTATTATTACATTAAAATTGAAGCTGCAACTGTCAGATCTGGCCACAAATCAGAATAATCTATGGATAACAATCAACAATCAGCACTAGGTTCTAATCCCCATTGCCTTTGATTCAGTTAACTGGGGCTGAAATCTAGACATGGACTGATAAGCAGTAGGAAGAAATACTACTTATTTGTAGATAGATGAATTTAGTCAACAAATATGCATTGTGTAGCTAAAAAACTCATGAACATGTATTTATAAGGAAAACTAGGAAGGTTNTGAGAAGAGAGCTCTTACAGTTGCCTTTAAATATCTTCAAGTGGTAAGCAGGGCTCATTTGAGCTCACAGAGACTGAGGCAGCAACCACAGAGTCTGCATGGGTCTGCTCTAGGCCCTCTGCATACATGCTGTGGTTGTTTAGGTTAGGGTTTTTGTTGGATTCCAAACAGTGAGAGTGGGGGTATCTCTGACTCTTTTGAGTGCTCTTGGGACCCTTTTCTTCCTATGTGGTTAGCTCGTCTGGCCTTGATATGAGGGTTTGTGCCTACTTTTATTGNGTCTTGGTATGCTGTGTTCAGCTGATATCATTGGGATATCTGCTCTTCTATTTCCCTTCAGTCTTTTTAAAAATACAGAATCTCTTTTAAAAATTCAAAGTTTCTCAACTGTGGCTCCTGTAAAATCAAAATTAAGTTAAATACTTTCTTACTTCAAGAGGGAAGAACCAGGGAACTGTAACAATCTGAACAAAGCAAAACCAAACTCCAACAGTGTAAATAACTCAATGTCTAATTATCTGGGATTCACTTACAATCCTGTGGGCTCCTCCAAGGGAGGAGTTGGCTTCTCCGACTCTGACCTCTATAGCACACACTTGTCTTCTAGGCTCTGGCTGNCTCCACTCTCCCACTGCTGCTCTTCTTGGTGGTCAGCCCATGGTACTGGAATCTCCAAAATGCTCGGGTCTTCTACTACAACTGGGATGCAATTTCCCCAATAGCCTCTCCTGGGCTCTCTCATTGTGTCAAGCCTCATTCACTTTTCATGGCCCCTTCAATCAATACTACTGAGGCTACACCTTCACAAATGGCCTCTCCTGGCCTCTCACAGTATGCCAAGCCTCAGATGCTCTCCATGATCCCTTTGTGCTTTCAAAACCAGCATTACCTGGGTGACTCTTACACTATCAAGTTAGGCTGCCAGCTCAAGGTACAACCTTGGCCACCTCTGGAACACAGCTTCTGCATGCTGACTCTCAGGAAACACTTGCCAGAAGATTTCACCTCAGTGATGCTGGTCTCTTCTTAATCACCACCAATTTCTCAGCTCCAGGTAACCAGCATCAATTGCCCCAGTAAAGCAAAGGTTTCACTTCCATAGTGCTGGTCTCTTGTTAATTATGTCTNACTCTTCAGTCCCAGCTGACCAGAACTACAGAATCTTAATTCAAAATAGCAAATATGTGACAACTTCATGGTCTTTAAGTAACTCTTAGACTTCCCTCTGTAACTTCACAAGCCAGACCTCCATCATCTGCATTTTTCTCAACACTCTTTTTTTCCATGCTCCCACAGAACAGCTCATGGAGCTTTGAATGTTCAATAGCTTTTCTTACCCAATGTTCCAAAATNATTCTACAATCCTCCCCAAAACAACATGGTCAGCTCTGTCACAGAAATGCCCCACTCCTGGTACCAATTTCTGTCCTAACTAGGGTTAGGACATGTGATAAACCACCATGACCAAAACAACTTGGGAAGGAAAGAGTTCAATAGATTTATGCTTCCTCACCATTGTTTATCACCGAAGGAAGTCAGGACAGGAACTTAAACAGGGCAGGAACCTGGAGACAGGAGTTGATGCAGAGGCCATGGAGGAGTGCTGCTTACTGGCTTGCTCCCCTTGGCCTGCTCAGCCTGCTTTCTTATAGAATCACCCACAATGGGCTGGGCCCTCCCATACTAATCACTAACTAAGAAAATAGCCTACAGGCTTGCCTACAGCTTGATCATCATCTACAGCATTTTTTAAACTGAAGTTCTCTCTGCTAATATGATTTTTAGCTTGTATTAAGTTGACATAAAACTAGCCAGAACACCAGCTAAAGCACAGGAAGAGTAGAGAAGGTGCCTCACATGTCAATATATGTCCTAACCTATGTCTGGAGTATAAAGAGCTACCAAGACCAGCCTGGAACCTATTGCCTTGGCCAAGAGGAAGACCAACTCTGCAGAGAAAACAGGCTTTGTATCACCTCTGTCATCTATGAACTATGGTACACTTTTAAATGTTTAGATGGATGTCATTTTCATAGCTAAAATAGTCATGAATCCATTGCACACCTGGGTTTAGTATAATCAAATAATCATTTGCATCCCAAATCCCACATCTAACACAATAATTATAAGCATTTAGCTATATTTATTTCCCATCTTTTTTCTTATCCTTTGTCTATTTACATAGTTTTGACCACAGTGTACAATTTCCTACTTCTCAACGATCTGAGCATTCTTGGGATCACTCCACTGTCTTCAACATCCTTTAACTGTCACATAACATTAAATTGATCTAGGTGAGCATGCACCTACAGTGGCTGTCTTAGTCTTGCTTCTGTTGCTGTGATAAAATACTCCAGCAAAAGCAACTTATAGGAGGAGATTTATCTTGGCTCATAGTTCCAGAGGGACACAGTCCATCATGGCGGGGAAGGCATGGTGGCAGGAGAATGAGGCCTGCTCAGCATACTGCAAAAGCAGTCCCAAAGCAGAGAGAGATAGAGAGAAAAGGAAGTGGGGCCGAGCTATAAAACCTCAAAGCCCTCCCCCCAGTAACATACTTTCCCCAGCAAAGCTCCACCTTCTAAAGGTTTTACAGCCTTCCCAAGCAGTGCCCCCATCTGGAGACCAATTTCCAAACACATAAGCCTGTGGGGGACTTCTCACAGTCAAACCACAGCTATAGGCAGNCACAACACCCTCTCTTTCTTAGTTCTGTAGCTGGGACTACAATAAATGACTTCCAGCCAATAACTAGGCTTCTTTCTCCNTAGCTGTCAGACCTGAGTTTCTCTCATAGAATGGGGTAATAGAAGTTCCTATCTCACAGAATTGGCATTGTGAGATGGGCAAATTAATACACTTAAAGCATAGTAAATGCTCAATGAAATGGAGCCACTGTGGTTAATTGAATAAATCAAAGGATGGAAACCCCATGTTTCAAAGGGACAATTAAGCATGATGCTCATTCCTTTTAAATTGTGTAAGAAAGAAAGGCTTATACAAGCTGTTCCTATGCCAGGCTTGTCTCTAGCAGCCCCATATGAGGTTTTTTTATGCCCTTAGCTGTCCAGCAGCACACACAAGAGACATCCTTTAGAATAATTTATCCAGGAACAGGCAGATAATGTCAGTGAAAGAAAACAGGGTGCAATTTCACAGAGGATGAAGGGAGAGAGATGAGCTCCCTTCTGTCCTTGGGAATGGTCCAGAGGATGAAGGGGGAGAGGTGGGCTCCCTTCTATCCTTGGGAATGGTCCAGAGGATGAANTCCTTGGGAATGGTCCAGAGGATGAAGGGGGAGAGGTGGGCTCCCTTCTATCCTTGGGAATGGTCCAGAGGATGAAAGGGGAGAGGTGGGCTCTCTTCTATCCTTGGGAATGGTCCAGAGGATGAAAGGGGAGAGGTGGGCTCCCTTCTATCCTTGGGAATGGTCNCTTCTATCCTTGGGAATGGTCCAGAGGATGAAAGGGGAGAGGTGGGCTCCCTTCTATCCTTGGGAATGGTCAGTTCTTGCTTATAAATAAGCAAGTATTGCTCATTGGAGATTAAGGCTCAATTTTGCTAAATCTTATACATTTGGGGGACACCAGAGCAGTGGATTTTTATATACATTTTCCTGGTTGTCAAACATTGTCAACTTTTCCCACTGTTTCTAAAGACCTTGCACAAGTCAATCAAGATATGTATGTGGAAGAGATTTGGTCCAGACTCTGACCTTCTGTGCATCTTAAGCCAAAGAAAAACAACACTTCTCTACAGTTCACAGCTTGGAAAGAACAAAGCTCACACCCAGTGCCAGTGTAAAGGCCAGAAGAGAATGCGTGCTCCAAAGTTTAGCTATTCTCCACATTCCCCTTGCATGTCCCTCATAGCCTGGTCCAGAGCTGNGTGTGCTCCCACCACAGACACTCAACACTTCGCCCCTTTCCTGGGACAGAGGAAATGAACAGGACAGGAGTGTATTATCTCAGCCCCAAGGTTAGGCAGACTCCAGTGAAAGGGCAGAGGATGTTAATCGTGATATTCAGGCAACAGGATGATCTTGGAAAGAAGAGGCTCTGAGTTCAGGTAACCCCAACAGGGCTTCTAGGACAGGGTTTCTAAACTGGTTGGGGAGGGGAGGGTGACTGTGAAAAGGAGACGGAAGTGCTTGCTTTTAAATAATAGGAAAATAAGCCACAGTTAGTTATTTGCAAATATAACAGTTTACCCATCCTTGGCTTTGAAAAAGTCTGCAAGGTCTAGCCTAATATTTTTAGTTTGTCCTCTTTGGGTCAGGGAGAGGTATGAGATACCAAACATAACTTCCATGTATTCTTAGAGAAAGCAGCCACACAATGGCATGGCTGAACATGTACTCCTGCTTCCAGCATTGCCCAAGTCTCTGTACATATATTTTGCTGTGTTGGCACCAGGCTAGGAGTGAGTTCCTGGCCACAATCCAGGAAGGAGCAGGCTCTGTAGAGACAAGATGACAGGCACGAAATCGTGGGTGGGGAGGACAAATGAGGCGCCCAAGCCGGCAGATGAGGTGGGCTTCATGAAGATGCCACCAGCTGGGCTGCATCTGGGGGANTGTGGGAGTCTGCCAGGCAAAGACAGGGAGGAAGGATGTTCCAGGTAGCAGCAGCAACATGGGCAGAGGCAGAGGATGGTGAAAACTGCTAGTTTACAACAGGAAGGCATCCGCCCTCCTGCCACCTCTTCATTCTTGGTCTGTTTGCTAACTGTGGCCTTCCCGANTCTTGGGAAGAAAGGACTCTCTGAGGAGCCCCTAAAGATTCCTAGATGTAACCCACTGCCATTCACACCCACGGAACACAGCAAAGACTAAAAGAGCAATGCCTGTAATCCCAGCANTCGAGAGACAGAGGCAGGAGATTCCAAAGTTCACGATTATTCTGAGGCCATCAACAGCGATGATTATTCTGAGACCATCAACAGCCCTTTGATGTCTTAGAACTTACAGCTTCAGAATCAAGCCACCAGACTATCAAAGACCAAGACCCACGGTGAAGACATGTTCAGGAGCCCCGGCTCCCATACCAGAGCAAGTGCATGAGAGATCCCCATGAGAACTGCCAGCTGGGCTCCAGCCAGTCCACAAAACCATGGCTTGTCACACAGCAGTACCCAGCAGAAGAACGTGAGGGGAGAAAAGAGAAACTCCCGGAAGCCAAGTTTTTGCTTCCTGCAACATTCAGGCAAAGGACACAGGAAGTCTCAGCCCACTGAAGGCTTTGCATTCTGTTTTCAGTGTGAGTGGCAATTATCATCAGATCTCTCCCCCCAGTGACCTCAGGCCCGAAAACACGAATATTCTGTGAATTCTGTGAGTGTTTAGTGAATGAGTAAGCTCTGTTTCAGATGTCTATATTTTCTGTCATTGTTTTTCAAGGTTTAGGTTTTAGNAGGGAAAAACATTAGTAAATTTTTCTAAAATAAAGTAAGATTAGTTCACTTCCACTAACATCCTTTAAGGCAAGGTCAACAAGCAAGTGTGTCAACGCAGATGGTGTCCTTGCATTTCCTGTCTTTCCACTTCAGGTGGCATGCCACACAGAAGGCCATGCCTCCAGCTCTGAGGAGATCATGTGTATTTTCATATTTGATGCCTGACAGCAAACTCTCAAATCTGATATCTAAAAGGCTGGTGACTGGTGTTTGCTGGCACCATTAGCACTTACTCCCTCTCCCCTCTTGGTTAAAGCCCTCTGCTTTGTTTGAAATCCTACTGTGTCAGCTGTATCTCCAACTTTCTGAGCTTTGAAACTGGTGCGGCCATGTGACATCACTGGGCATTAGGAATGAAGAGAGCAACATCTCTGCTGGGGAGTTGTCTGTGAAACCTTTGCTTTCCTGATGGANAGAGCTGTAGCCAGCACAGCCTGCACCCCGCTCTGGGAATATCAGTAGCCACAGCAGCCATTTTGCAACCATGAGGCTGTAAACTAAACTAGTAAGAAGCATGGAGCAGAAAGGATCTGCGCATGATGTGACATCACCAGCAGCTCACCTAAGCCTGGAGTAACTGTATGTGTTAAAAGCACCATAGAGTCCCCTTCCTATTACCTGCAGCCAAATGTATTTCTGCATTGATAATTCAATAGTGCTAAGGTTAGGCTGGGAAGAAGAACATGAGGGGTTCTCTCAGTAAAGTGCTTGCCTCACGAACATGAGGACCCAAGTCTGGACCCCTAGAACTAATGTGGAAATCTAGGTGGTGCACACTTGTGATCTCAGTGATGGTAAGATTGGAGGTTGAGACAGGCAGGTCCCTAGGAACTCCCTGACTAGCTAATCTAGCCTACTTGGTGAAGTCCTAGCCAATGAGAGACCCTGTCTCAAAAAAAGTGAGGGTGGGGAGACGCCTAATGACATCTAAAATTGTCTTCTGACTTCTACACATGCATGTGTACAATTCACACACATGGGCGCATGCGCACACTCGTGCACACTCCCACACACACATCAGAAGCTCTTGTCATATCACAGCTGCTCAAATACAGTTTTCTTCAGATTGTACTATGGTGCGGGTGCCCTCTCCATCCACCCTTGAGAGAAGTAGCATATTCCCACCCAGGACCAGTCCTTTAGGTACTACTCAGCCAAGGAAAAGCCAGCTGCTCAGACTGACCATCAAAAACCACATCAGANAACAGATGGTTGGGTGCTCAGAAGCACAGCCAGTTAAGAGAAGTATCTGAGTGGCTGGCAGAGGCTGGCTCCTCTCCCTCGATACCTAGGGACAGCAATCACATGGCAATGATTGTAAAACACTTGTAGAAACAACTTCTGTGGCTGTCAAACATCTCTGCCTCGATCTGGCATGTAGTCACCCACAAACCCCCACTTATTGTCCCTCCTGCTCCTCTGTGGTTATCAGAGTCCCATAATTAAGGCATAATGAAAGTAAACAATGTCACGGCAAATGAGATGCCTTTAAAAGGAGAGTAGTTAAGGCAGGACAAATGTTGCTAAAGATAGTGGCACAGCCACTTGGAATCGCTAAGGATCTCTCTCTCTCTCTCTCTCTCTCTCTCTCTCTCTCTGTGTGTGTGTGTGTGTGTGTGTGTGTGTGTGTATAACATGCAAAGGTAGTTAGGCTATTCCACCACTACAGCTAGGGACATAACTTAGATTCCCAGCTAATGAGTGAAAAGAGGAATACTTCGTTAGTCTAACAAGCCTGCTTGCAATGACCATGAAAAGTATAGAAAGGAAAGCATGCCGAGAAACAAGAGAGTGGACAGATGGGATGAAATCAGATTTAGAAATTCAAGTAAATAAACTGGAGCAATATNAATTTTAAGATGGTATGTGGCAAAGTAAACTGGAGAGCCACGCTTACAGAATAATCTTATTTTCAAACATGCAAGGCAACAGTATAGCTGCTCTGCAGCATCTTTGAGATAGTGGTTGTCTCTAGAGATAAAAGGAGACAAACAGAGAGAGACATGGAAGGCTTTAGCTGCACCTGTAATGCTCTGCTTCTGAGGCCAACAGTCCCTGCGCCCCACCCCCCAACACCCACACACCATATATACATACTGTGCTGGCTAGTCTTATGTCAACTTGCCACACAAACTATAGTNATCTGAAAGGCGGGAACTTCAATGAAAAAAATGCTCCATTATCAGCTGTAAGATAAAGGAAAACCACACTACAATCCACAGCCCCAGAGAGGCTAGGTAACAAAGAGAGTNCATGGCGGGATACCTAGAACTCCCTGGGAAGGTGAAATAGCAGAGATTTTGTATGTGGACTAAGGGCAGGTAGAGATGGGAACATGAGCAATCAGGTTTGGGGGGGTGGTACTGAAAGAGACTACTGGAAATGGAGGGGGGGATTTCAGGGTCAGGTAAAACCCTGGAGCAAGGGAATCTCCCAGGAATCTACAAGGCTGACCCCAGCTTAGACTCCTAGCAATAGTAAATACATAGCCTGATCTGGCTATCTCCTGTGACCAGATTGGTGCCTAGCCCAACTGACATCAGAGGGCCTACATCCAGCAGCTGATGGAAACAGATGCAGACCCACAGCGAAACATTAGGCAGAGTTTGGGAAATCCTGCAGAAGAAGGGGAGAAAGGATTGTATGAGCCAGAGGGGTTAAGGATACTACAAGAAAACTCACAGAATCAACTAAGCTGGG
>LZPO01027123.1:1308699-1318704 GCA_001675575.1 Neotoma lepida
TGTGTGTGTGTCTGCACATGTATGGGTGCTTGGGGAGCTGGAGGTTGGCACTGGGTATCTTCCTCAGTGGCTCTCAAACCTTGTTTCTGGGACAGAGTCTCTCACTGGACTTGGAATGTCATGGGTCTAGATTGGCCAGCCAGCGAGTCCCATCATCCTGACTCTACCAACATTGGGATGACAGCCTCAAGCCCCATGTTCAGTTTCTAATGTGGGGGAGAAGGACCTAAACTCAGGTCCTCGTGTTTGCCTTTTCAGCACTTTACTAACTGAGCCATCTCTCCAGCCTAAATTCATCCATTCGTCTCAAGAAAAATGTGTGACAATCTACAGTGGAGAGCTCTGTATGTTATTATTTAACAACCAAACAGACGACAACTAGCTAATGGTCCTTCACATGTGACATGCCAGATTTCCCTTTATTGTGCAACCTCAGACCTTGGTGTTTTCTCCTTAGATGAGGCATGGTGGCCCAATGACAATGACAGCCCTCCAATTCCAGGCTGCCAGTCACACTTCCACAACACAGTGACACTCAGTGGGATCTAAGGCTCACTGGGTGTTCAGTTCAGCTCCCTCACTCATCTCCTTTTATGGCTGAAGACACAGAAATAGTTGACTAATTTGAATGACTTACCCAAGAATATCGGCATGAATACACTGGTACAAAAATGAGTTGAACTCATACTTGAAAAGTACATTTTCCCCAGCCNCGCAGCAAAAGCAAGTGATTTTTAAAATGTCTCTTTTGAAATTAAATTGGAGAAAAGCTGCCAAGTTTGCAATGCAAAGGTATTTCCAGCTCATTCCCTCCAGTGTCTCGACTTGAACAATTCAACTTGTAGGGTCTCTGAATCACCTTTTCAGGGACCATCTCTTTTAACTCAGCACCCTCCTCTTTTCTAGCCTTGCGTATCCTGCCACCCCAGAGTCTCCTCCTCAGATTCTCCCCATCTCTGCTCATCTCCACTTCTCATTATTCAGTTGGCAAAACTACTATTCTGATAAAATCTAATTCTTCTCGGATTGCCTCCCCACCCAGTTGAGAGGAAAAAATAAACAACCACATGGGCTTGTTTTGTTTCAAAGATACAACACTAATCTCAAAGGGCTTTTGGCTCCACTAAGCAAGC
Source organism: Neotoma lepida (assembly GCA_001675575.1). Lineage (NCBI taxonomy): Eukaryota > Metazoa > Chordata > Mammalia > Rodentia > Cricetidae > Neotoma > Neotoma lepida. The sequence continues at coordinate 1,309,833 of LZPO01027123.1, forward strand.
TGACTGCACTTTCTTGGCCAACTTCTGTTAACTGCTAGGAAAGGACATCCCGCATCCAACCCTTCCTCACACACAGAAGCAAACAGAAGACGACCACAGCATCTCCCCACGACCGCAGACACTCACCTATGTGCATTGCACAAATGTAGAACATGCCATGCCTGAACTCCAGCCCAAATGACCAAGCCATCACTTGATGGCTTAGATTACATCTTTCCTGTGCCATTCCTGNGACAATTCCTTTTTCTCTACAAAACATTTCTCATCAGTTTTCAAGTATAGTCTAATAAGTGCCATCTAAAACAGCCAACAGCAAAAACAGGAACTAAATTTGGGACTACTTACATGGCTCGGTGGCCAAAGACACTTGTAGATGCCCTGAGTTTGAGCTAGGAGGCTGGGAGATATACATGGTAGAAGGAGAGGCCAAACCCTGACGTCTTCTGACCTCCACCCACATTCCAAGGCATGTGTCATGCACACATGTACTCATTCTCTCCTCTCTTCTCTCTCTCTCTCTCTCTCTCTCTCTCTCTCTCTCTCTCTCTCTCTCTCTCTCACACACACACACACACACACACACATATCAACAAATTAAAATCTTTTTAAAACGATTTCAAGAGATCTGGTTTTAAAAGAGAATCTGTATTTTCCTATGTTTACTCAGTTTAGTTATCCCTCCCACCTCCCATGCTGTAAATCTAAATGTCCCAAGAGCCGTAGATTCTTCTCACCTTTCATTCTTCCCTAAACCAACTCCCATCAGCTTTTCCCCACCCACCCACTGGTCCTGATGTTATTAGTGGCTCCATGGCCCCACACAGCTACATGGACAGCATCCAGATGTTACAGTCATTGGCTGAACTCTCATGGTTACCACACCTCCCTCTTCCTTGGCTCTTCATGTAGCTTTGGGACACGTCACTTGCCAGACTGCCTTTTCAGTCCTCTCACCTGGTGTCTCTTCAGCTCCTTGGGTACTATGAGCTATAGGTACTGTGAGCACCGCAGTACTCAGTCCTNCTTCCTCTATATTCATTCCCACAGGGACTTCAACCAGTCCTGTAAGTTTAAGCCAAATACACAAGGTAGCAGACAAGGAGGTACACCCCTGTAACTGCAGCATTCAGGGGACAGAGGCAGGAGGATCTCATGTTCAAGACCAGCCTGGGCTATATAAGGAGACCTGTCTCAAAATAATTTGTTTCCATCTATGCTCTGAATGTCCAGCCTTATTCCTTTATACCTAGCCTTCACTTTGAACTCTAGGCTCATATATGCAATGGCCATGTTCTTCTATATGTGTAACAGCNTATTAAAACAGCATTTATTTCCTCTGTGAAAACAGTATCATCAACCATATAGATGTTCTCAAAACAGCTGTAACTCTTTAAAAAAAATACAGCCTGAATTAATTATGTCTCNTAACTTCCACTTACTAACTGCACTCAAGCCTGTTTATCTACATAGACTCACACCAAAGCTTCATATCTAGTCTCCATACTTGCTTCTTGCTTTCTTCAGACTACTCTGAGATCATACTTGAAAACACAAAACAGATCATGGCTCTCCCACATTCAAAACCCTGGTAGCTTCCCAACACAAGTAGAACAGGCTCTGAGGCCCCTCTGGATGGCTTCTGATAGTCTTATNACCTATCCATTGCTTTCCTGCCACATGTCTTGCTGGCTGCCTCCCTGGCTCTCTGCACACTCTACAAACTCCAGGCCTCTTTAATCACTGTTTCTGCCACCCAGAATCCAGTCCTCTCCCAGTATTATGTGAGACTGGTCTCCNGAGTTTTCATAGCTTTGAAAACCTGAGGATGCTCAAATCCCTCATGTGTAATGGTGTAGCATTTGTACATAATCTACCCACACCTTCCTTACCCTTTCNACCATCTCCAGATTNNTTATAATATCCAATACAATCTNTGGAAATAGCTGTATATCACATTGCCCAGTAAATAGCAACAGGAAAAAGAATTCCTACATGTTTGGTACACTCACCTTTTCCCCAAACGCTTCTCACTGGAGGGGAAATCACTAGGTGTGAAACCTGCAAATACAGAGGGCTATGTTCTTCNCTGGCNTATTCACATGGTCAGGCTCCTTCACGTCCTTTCATTTTTTATTCATCTGTCAGCTGGCCTTTTCTGACTCNCTCTCTAAAATCATGTACCTGTCAGCTGCCATCTCCTTCCGTCCTTTCCCGGCTCCCCAGCGCTCACCACCGATAGCGCTTTGTACCTTGTATGCTTGCTTGTTAGTCATACATTTTCCTTACTGAAAATAAGATTCATCAGGTTGGTGACTCTGCTTTGCTCCTTGCTCCAGGCAGGATCAAGCTCTGCATGCTTTCACCAGATGTCCAATAAATGTTTGTTGAATGAATTACCCAGTAAGGAATGCATTACCAAGTTAACCGCTATTAGCTAGGAGTATGTATAGTCAGGCAGGCTGCCCCCACATCATAAAAAGATAAAGGGCAATTTGGGTTACTAGATGCCAGACAGCAAATCTGTAATGTTCTAAAAGTTTTCACTCTGTTTTCTATGTCAATTATGACAGAAAGAATAGTAAAGAGATTGTACATTAGTAAATTATGGGCTCTTCAAATTAATGATGTAAAGCATCTATTGGCCAATTAACGACAAATCATAAGCCCTTGCATAAGTGTTTGATCAACTGTGACCTGAAAGTCTCTAGGAAAAGAAACATTCAAAAAATGTCATTTCCCCCCTCAAGTTGAAATGAGGGCCTCAAGAATACACTTGATCATAAGATTTAATCAGCTTCTCTCTTGCTAAATGCTAAATGTGGCTAAATATGGGGTACATAGCATGGCTAGATCTCTCTTCTTTGCTTAAATGTGTCTTCTCTACCCAATTAAATCACAAACTCTCTGAGTGAACATTTCCTTGATCCATGTAAACAGAATAGATTGGATTCCATTCAGTATGCCCAACCATTAGTCCCAAATGCCAACAGAAGAATATTGCTTAAGATACATGCATTATATGGGTTGGTTATACTTTGGCTTACCACAGTCAATCAAAAACTCACAAAGACAGAAGCTTGACCTCAACCTTCATCCTTCCAGTCACAATGGCAATGGATGGGCACCTGGTAGGTCACATGTTGAATCTTAAAGTTGGCCTTCTCATTTCCTCTCATTTCATTGGCCAAACCAAGTCACATGGCTCCTACCCTTCATAGCAGGAGGGGTCCTGCAAAAGTGTCTACAGCCAGTAGGAGTAGTACTGCATGAGTTTAATCCCAGAACTTGGGAGGCAGTGGCAGGTAGATCTCTGTGATTTTAGGTGATTTCCATGATGTCTACATAGTAAGACCCTGTCTTGAAAACAAAACAAAACCAAAAAGTGTCTACAGCCTTTGTGACAGCCTCATTTCCCTTTTAGAGCCTGGAATAACAACCTTCACATAAACACAGGCAAATGCATTCTTGTTTATCTCTATTCTGTCCATTTACACATTTAAACACAGAGTCAATCTCCAAAGCATAGCCCTCAAATTCCTAGAAAGAAATCAGAAAAAAAAAATCATGCTTTTATAAAACAGAAAGGCAGTCTTTTCTTCCTGAACCCTTGGGTGGACAGCTGCTGCTGCCATCCTCTGCCGCCATCGGACTTCAGCTTCCCCTGCCTTCCAACAGAGATCAAACACCAAGGTTCTCCAGGGAGCTCCANACCTCCAGCACTAGTTTGCTACTGAAGCATCCAGCTTTGTGAACTGAACGGCGACTGGGCTCTCAGCCACTCCAGCAGGTAGATGGCTACTGTTGGACTACCCAACGCCTATCATGTTAGCCAATGTACTAAATCCTCTTTTATAATATTTTTAAAATTTAAAGCAAAATTTAACAACACCATGTCCCCTGCATCCCACCAACAGCAACCAAAGCCAATGCATAAAATGTGTTGGAGGAAAAACCTCCAGCAAACAGAACAGAGCTCTGCTCTGCCGCTTCCTTGGCAGTGCTTCCTGTTCTGCAGGCACTTGATGTGGGATCGTTCTTGGCCGTCACCCAGGCTCAACTGCACCCAATCTATTTGGATAAAAACAAGCCATGACCTTAGATGATTTCAGCTTCAGCAAAATGACCAGGAGCCAGAAGAACAAAAATAAGATTAATAAACAGCTAAAAGAAAGAAAAAGAAAAGTTAGTGGCTACATAGATTTGTACACAACAGACTTACTGGCCATAAGTGAATGATAGAGGCGTGGGGAGGTGCCTCAGCTGTTAAGAGCACTCACTGCTCTTGCAGAGAACTGGGGTGCAGTTCCCAGCACCACATGGGGGTTCACAACTGCCTGCAACTCCAGTTCCAAAGGGATCCAACACCCTCTTCTAGGCTCTGTTGAACACACACATGGTGTAAATGAACGCACACAGAAACATACACATAAAAATAAATAAATAAATAGGTAATTCTTTTTTTAAATGATAGCTATGGCAGATTTGATGAGGGTGAGAGATACTGTGGGGTTCCAATATTATATAGGTCAAGTTTCATAAAAGCATATGGATATTGTTTTAAAAAATTTAAGTATATATTGTATATTATTTATATAAATATATTATTAAAATATCACCAAATATATTATTAGACATTTTAGAAGATTCATTTCATAATATGTAAATATATTATTAAATATACCATTAAAAGAGTATATGTAACTTTAGAAAAGCAAACAAATGACTGACCACTTGTATATATAATACAAAATGGCATTATTAAGCATTTACATTCTAAACACATCTGTACCCATCATTCCTCTTCCCACTATTTTTGTTGGTTATTTTTTTGACTCTTTAGTCTTTGGGGGGCCCACCACCCAGCTCCCAAATAAATCACACATGGAGGCTTATTCTTACTTATAAATGTCCGGCCTTAGCTTGGCTTGTTGCTAGCCAACTTTACTTAACTTTTAATTACCCTGTCTAGCTTTTGCCTTTGGGCTTTTACCTTTCTCTGTTTCTGTATACCTTTCATTTCTTTTTTACTCTGTAGCTTGCTGTGTAGCTGGGTGGCTGGCCCCTGATGTCCTCCTCCTTCTCTGGCTTCTCTTCTTTTTCTCTCTTCCCAGATTTCTCCTTCTATTAATTCTCTCTGCCTGTCAGCCCTGCCTATCCTTTCTCCTGCCTCGCCATTGGCTATTCAGTTCTTTATTGGACCATCATGTGTTTTAGACAGGCACAGTAACACAGCTTCACAGAGTTAAACAAATGCAACATAAACAAAAGTAACACACCTTAAAATAATATTCCCTAACACACTATTGATTCATGTAAGAAGTCTGAAGACTCCCCTCCTCCCAAAACCTCACAGAATGGCTTTAATGACAATTGTTGCTTAAACTCTAGTATTCCTCATGGTACAACACTTGACGCACAGGGAAGAGAGGGTTCTGGTGGGATATGAAGCCATGCCTCTCCTTTCCTGGAAACACAGAATGGCATGCACAGAAACAATTGGCTAAATGTCACGTTTCCAACAGAGGCATGACTTAATAGAGTGGGTGACTACTAAAACACGTTTATGTTCTCATAGCTCTGGAGTCTATGATCCAGCAGGGATCAAGTGGGCTTCCTTTCTTGGCTTGCAGACAACCACCTTCTACCTGAGTCCTCATAGAATCACAAATCACAGGGGAGCTCTATCACCACCTAATAGAACCCTATTAATGTCCTGAAGACCATCACAGAGGGAAGTAAGGACCCAGCCTATGATTTTGGATGGATACAAATGTTAAGTCCATAACCAAAGGGAACATAGGCTATGGCTTAGATAATGAAGCACAGACCCCTCTCTAAAGCATATGTTCAGAATGCAGTATGCACAGGCTTAAGTCACAATATGGCACTGGAGCTAAGTGCCAGGGTATTTCACAGTAAACACACTCTCCCAACGCTGTGCTCTTCCATCAAGTTTACTCTTTCTAGGCTTCATTAGAAAACCTTAAATAGTACAGACAAGGCCACTGAAAGAGCTATCCAGCACCATGCCCTGGTTTCCAAAAGTACTTGAGGGGAAAAAGGCAGAACACAAATGTAGTTGTGAATGGCTTACATAAATTCACTATTTATTTGCTAGTAGGCACAAGGTTAATAGGTTTTAAAAAAAAGATGTGGTCAAATAAAATATTCACAACAACTCGCCAGTACAAATGAAACACTGGAGATGGCAAAATGTCACACAATGGCATATCACATCCTCAACAGTTGACTCGGATCTCCAATGGTGCTGTGCCTTCAGCCACTGTCGGGCTGGGAAGCAATTTGTTGGGCCACTAACGATGGAGTTATAAGAAAGAAACTTCATCTCTATGAAATTGAAGGTCTGCATCTGCAAAATCAAAGAATTAGAGTAGGTGGATCTTAGTCATATTTCCCTTTCTCAAGTTTTATCATACCCATAAATAACACTGGGTTTAAAAAGGTACTTTTTATATATACTCTGTAGAGAATGTTTATAAACAAACAATACAAGTGAATAGATGGGAAAATATTGTTGGTTCTGCTAAGGATCATGGGACTTTGGAACCATGTCATGGTTTTCCTCACAGAAGACCCTCTGAAAACACTGGGCACCACGAGTGTGCATGAGCACATACACACCCATTAAGGGAAGACACCTCAACACCTACACCCCACTGACAGCTATTTTGTTACACAAAAAGAGAAATTTCAGGGCTTGGATATTCTAACACAAGATATTAAGAATCTTGCTGAAACCTTAGCATGTCTGGGGAAACTGGACTGTGTTGCAAACATTTCTTCCTTGAGATATGTAAACAAAGTCTACTCTCTGCTTTTAGGATCCCAAGAGCAAGCAAGCTATGTTCTGCCAAAGTTCAGCTAAGGGAACCAATGAATTCATTGGATTTATCTACAGAATGTGGGTGAGAGGTTGCACACAGGTGCATGAATGACCCCAAAACTGCCATAATAGAAAGATTTCACCCCAACAGATAATAGCTTCCCTATAACCACATAGATAGAGGTTTTGCCTTCAATTAGCCTCCTTCAACCTCTGCAGCGTGATTCTCAATCTGTGGGTCACAACTCCTTTGGGCGTCACATATCAGATATCCTGGATATTGAATATGTATGTTATGACTCTTACTAGTAGCAGATTAAAGCTATGAAGTAGCAATAAAACTAAACTAGCTTTATGGTTGGGGGTCACCACCACATGAGGAACTGTGTTTAAGGGTCACAGCATTAGGAAGGTTGAGAACCACTGCTCTATAGTCTAGCACATGAGGCCATGTACAGTTAGGNCAGAACCACATACAAATGGCTGGTAGGAGAAGCTGAAATCTCTGGAGAGGGTCCAGTGACCATCCTCACATCCTCCTTCTATGAGCTGCTATCAACAAGACTGGCCATGATGGCCTCTTGCAAGCAGGCACAGCTGAACTAATGAGAATAAAGCCATTCCTCAGAGGATAGCGCTCTACGATAGACTGAGTACAGCTATGCTTCCAATAAATCAGTGCCTGTCAGCCAAAAACACTTACATGGAAGATGACAAGCAAAGAGAGTCATGACTTGACAGTATGATAACTAGCATTGGAGAGACAAGCAAACATTTGCACCATGGCAGATTTAGTGGCAGTCACTTACCTATGTCATGCTTACTTCCCAGCATGCAGAGCTGGAATGATCCTGAGGCCAAGCCCAATGCAGAGTCTAGCTCATCCTTCAAGAGACTGGGCAAGCGTGTGGAGCTGATCCAGAATTCACTGCTGAGCCCAACTGGAAGAGCTGCAAAGGCTGAAGCTTGAATTTTCTGAGAACTGGGGAAGCAGGCTGCTTCATAAGCTGTTGGCTGTGTGGCCTGTGAGCACAAAATGAGCCTCAAAGGGCCCAAGGATGAAGCCTTTCGTAGTCATGGAAGAAGAATTCACTGCCGCTCAAGGATGCTAGTAAAGGGCTAACACACATTGCCTCAGGGAGAGGAAGGTGACTTCAGNACAAAATTTCCTGGGAAGCACTCCATAGTGAGTGTTGTGATTAGAAAGGGCATCAACAAGAAGGCACAAAGCTAGGTACAAAGACAATGCTGGCCACCATGGAAGCAGAGGCATGAAGTTCACAAGTTCAAGGCCCTCCTGCATAATAGAATGAGTTCAAGAGCAGTCTGGGTAACTTAGTAAGATTGGAAAGAATGAGCTGGAGATGTGGATCAGTGGTGGCGAGCTTGTCTAGTCTGCATGAAGCCCTAGGTTCAATCCCTATGACTACAAAATCATAGCAATAAACAAATAAATAACCCTACCCCCATTTTGCATGTAGCCAGTAGAACCAGTGACTCAAAGCCATGCCCCTAGTGACCTAACTTCCTTTCACAGGTCCCCACTTCCTGAAGGTCCCACTACTTCCTAATAGCACCATAGGGTACAACCAAGCCTTTAACATGTGGGACTTGAGGGACATTTATGAGTGTAGCCATATTACAGCCCAAGGACCTGGATCATGCTGGCCACACAGATGATAATGTACTGTCAGCTCAGGTGCCATGAGAAGGCTCTGTAGTTCCTGATGGCCATGATGAGGTTTTCATGGCAACATATAACCACCAATTTCATTGAGATGTTTGCTTGACAAGCCGTCTACTCACACATGGACTGCAGCTTAAGAGCCTAANGTGCGTCCCTAGACAATCACAGCTGCTCTGCAGATTTCTACAGATGAAGTATGCTACAAGCATAATTAAAAATACATAGGCCATAGGTCAACATTTCAAGGCTAAGTGCTACGTTCAGGTGAGAAAATCACCCACAAGTGTAAGTTTTTTAAATATATGCAGAAAGTCTTCCATGGACATGAATCTAGGACACAC
>LZPO01027123.1:1319194-1335274 GCA_001675575.1 Neotoma lepida
GAGAGAGAGAGAGAGAGAGAGAGAGAGATTGGGACACACAACTCTAAACAAGATGTCCCCATGAAATCACTCCCCTCAGAGCTCGGGACCATGGAAGAGGAGGCAGAAGGAGTGGGGGAGACAGAGAGGATGGAGGGCACGAGGAGAAGAAGGTCCTCTAAAACAACTGAGCAAAGTTCATACGAACTCATGGAGACTGAAGCAGCAAGCCCAGGGCCTGCACAGGTCTGCACCAGGTCCCCAGCATATATGCTACAGCTTCCAGTTTAGTGTCTTCAGAGGACTATTGAANGCATAAACAAGTACTGACTCTTGTACTTTTTCTAGGGCTCTTTTATTTTTCTGTTGGCTTGGCTTGTCCAACTTTGATATGATGGTTTTCAGTTTATTTTACATTTTATTTTGTTATATTTTGTTGTTATCTCCCAGAAGTCTGTTCTTTCCTAATGAGAGACAGAAAGGGTGTGGATCTGGATAGGAGAGGAGGTAAGGAGAAACTGGAAGGAGTAGAGAGAGGGGAAACTATATTCAGATTATATTGTATGAAAGAATCTATGTTTAATAAAAGGGGGAATTGAAAGCTCAGTGTCTAATAAGGAATAAACTATACAAGAAATATACAGCTCTNTATATTTTTCTCCCCTCCTTAAAAAAATAATGCATCTTTCACAATAAATCAAGAGTTCTGAACCAATAACAGGGAGGCAAACATAGCCTAATTGTTGATCATTAGCAGGAACAGTTCTTTGTGACATACATCAATAAACTCTTTTGCTTGTCTGAATTTGGTGTTCCCTTTCTGAACATCCAGTATCTCCATCAAAATATATCCANGCAGGCCCAAAGAGAACACTGGCTTCCAACTATAAATCTATGCAATGAGACAGCCCATGGTCATGTTCCAAGTGCAGCCACCTGGAGATCTATAGGCACAGGATGGACTATGACAAGAGGTTAANGGTCACATTTGATGAGGAGAGGTCATCCTAGATTAAGTAAGAATGCTAGTGGACAAACTGATAATGCTTGAGGACTAGAAGGAAGAGAGCAAAGGTTTAACCCTAGCTGCTGTGGGATAGTCTTTCTGTATGCTGTGAATGTGTGTTGCTACCATTGGTTAATAAAAANGCTGCCTTGGCCCATGGCAAGACAGGTTATAGCCAGGCTGGAAATCCAAGCAAAGATACAGGGAGAAGAAAGGCAGAGTCAGGAGAGAGACACCAGCAGCCACCAGAGGAGTAAGATAGCAGCAGACTGGTAATGCCAGAGCCAATATATAGATTAATAGAAATGGGTTAATTTAAGATGTAATAGCTAGCTAGCTAGCAATAAGCCTGAGCCATCGACCAAACAGTTTGTAATTAATATTAAGCCTCTGACTGGTTATTTGGGTACCAGCGGGTGGGAAAGTGTGACCCGAGACACACCCGAGACACACCCGAGACAGTTTCTTAACTTCTCGGAACTTCACATTCTCTTATCTGCCGGTGAGACTACTATGATGGTCTGAATGAAAAATGTCTCCATAGGCTCACACATTTGAATATTTGATTCCCAGTTGGTGGCATTGAGAAGACTGTGGAATTTTAGGACATGGAGCCTTGCTCCATTATGTGAGGGAAGAGTTTGTACAGCCTCGCACTATTTCCAGTTCACTGTCTTGGCTCCCTGTGTGATGAGATGCGATCAGCCTGCTTCCCGTTCTGGATGCCTGCCTTCCTCATCATTATGGGCTCTCCTCTGGAAGTGTAAGCCAGAATAAATTCTTCATTCTTTAAGTTNCTTTTGGTCATGCCATGGTGTTTTATCACAGCAACAGAAGAGTACTGATAAAAATACCACCTGCACTGTAGGATTCCTTTAAGGCACTTTCTCCAAAAGTGACCCTATGACACAACCATGTATCACTCTGCATATTCCCAGGCTCGTGCACAGACCTCTTGGGTCAAAGTCTACATTAAAATAAATAAATAAAATAGACAAACCACTTCCTAGTTGTTCCTTACAGACATAGAATTTTGACATCTATAGACATAAATAAAATANACACCAAACATAACTTGCTAGCCCATACTAACTCTCATTGCATGGCTACCGTCTTACCAAGAATAGAGTCACCCTCCCCCAAAATAATCTTCCAAGGCTATTAAACATGAAATTAGAGATATCTTCTGCAAATACCAGCTTCATACTGTAGAAATGAGGAAGTGAGCCCTTCTACCGTGAAGCTGTAATTCACAACCTTTACTGCACAGGGAAGACACATGGGACNCTTTTAAAGGCCCTATGTTCAAGGCTGTGTCTCAGACAAATAAATCAGAGTCCCTGGAGATGAGTTACAGACATTTGTATTTAAAGAAATTTCCCAGGTAATTCATTGTGTGGCAAGATTTGAACACTCNGCAGCAAGTTCAGGAAGAGACTACAAGCAGTGAAACAATTCAGAGAAAAACTTGGGTGCCAGAAAACCAAGCAGGCAAGAAGTTAATTGTTTTCTAGTCTCTCTACATAAAGGGAACTAAAGCTCATTTCCTACTTTTTATCTAAGACAGTGGTTCTCAACCTTTCTAATGCTTTGACCTTTTAATACAGTTCCTTATGTTGTGGTGACCCCCCAACCATAAAATTGTTTCATTACTACTTCATAACTTTAATTTTGCTGTTATGAATCATAATTTAATATCTGATATGCAGGATATCTGATATGTGACCTCTGTGAAAGGGTCATTTGACCCCCTGCAACTCACAGATTGAGGACTGCTACCTTACAAGTCTATCAGAAGATTTTTGTACTCACAAAATTGGCAAAAATTAATATCTATAACAGAAAGGGTTGGTGCATATGTGGAATTGAGTTATCTTTTTGGTAGCACTGGAGGTTGGGGAAACCGCCCTTTCTGTCTGTCATCGTAATCATGTAGATGTGAAAAATGTCACACACTGGTCCACAGCACTACCTCTTACCTACCTCTTAACATATGCTTGAAGGAATCCCATAACATGCATAGAAGGAGGCTCAGATACTTAGAAGCAGATCCAGAAGTGAAAAATCAGAGATATCTACATTGCCCAGTAGCAGAAGCATGGCAGTCAATCACATCACTATTTATGGATTCCAGCATACAATCACAAATGGTATACAGCAGTGACAATGTAGATGAGACTTAGAAACATAAAGGTAGACATAAGAGCAGGTTTGGAGAGATTGTCTATCAGTCCTCCTTATTTGTGATTTTGCCTTTGTGGTTTTAGTTACCAAGAGTCAACTATCATCTGAAAATATTTGGTGGAAGTTTCTAGAAATAAGCAATTCATACATTTAAAATATGGTTCAGTATGTTAAGATTGTTCTATTCATTACTCATTATTATTGCCACTGTGATATTTTGCCTTGCTTATAAATTATGTATGCCCAGGAGGAAGTACAACATACATAGAGTTCAGTATCAGCTAAAGTGTTGGGCANTCATGAAACATCTTGGAAGATATTATCTGAGGATGCAGGGGGTCATCTCCATATGTTCCTGAGAATAAAGGGGGACCCCTCTATTAACTCAGAATGGTGCCATCTCATACAGCTGAAAGCCAGGCAAGATGTAACTGTGTGTCACCTAAGCAGATGAGGAAGGAGAAAGCCAAAGGACACATTCAGAATGGTGTTTGCCTCTGGATGAAAAGGCAGCAGAGAAGCGAGGGTACTCTGAGACTCATGGAGACAGAAGCACAGTGTAAATGGTGTTACGATTGTATGAGCCATGAGACAGGTCTTCACATAATAAAATGAAAGATGGCTGGACACAGGTGGTGGTGGTTGGCTCTGTGGGTAAAGGTGCTTACCACCAAGCATGATGACCTGAGTTTGATTCCCAGCACCCATATGATGGAATTTCTCAAGTCCTCTGACCTCTACATGTGTGGCACATGTGCACACACACACACACACACACACACACACACACACTCAATTAATACATTTTAAAATCACGATTACTCTAATTCTGTGTAGCGGAGTTGCAAAGATGAAAGGAAAAGAAAACTCTCTTTGAAGACAACAAAATCAGCAAGGAGAAGAAACTTCAAGACTTTCTATGATTTTGGTTGAAGTCAAATACTTAATTTGCTAGGATTATCCCATCTTCCAGGCTATGTTTCATGTTAGAAGCAAGAACTGGGCAAAATAGACACTGTCATGTTGGAGCTCAGGGGCTCCTTCGTTTTGCCAGTCACACAGACCCTAGTGTGGCTAACTAAGAATGGACAATCACAAAATGAGGGAAAACTCAAATGATAGCCAGAAAATTCTAACTTCTAACTCCATANTTTCCAGATCTTTTGAAGGTTATATTCTTTATATTTCTATAAGAAATTAATGTACCTTAATGTCCAGTACAGCAGGAACTGTCCAGCAGAGTGNCCTCATCGATTATCCATATTGCTGGCTAGAGAAGGAAGAGTTATTTATGGCAAGATACCCTCAACCAAAGCAGAGGCCATGGGAGCTGAGGATGGTTTTATTTTCCTCAGCTCTGCTTTGTAATGTGAAATTTATCAGAACCATTTTGTCCTTTCTCAGTCCCCTCCATTTCAAGCCAAGTGACAAGTTTAGTTCTTTCTCATCTGAAATGTTTAAAACTATGTTTTGACTTTCAGGAAGCATTTGAACACCNAAGCATAAGGTTATTGATTCTGACAGGCAGTAGCCAGAAAGAGGACAGATCTGTTTTGCATTTGAGTCAGCAGGTCATCTTAAGATCAATTTTGTAGAATTTAGAATAGAATGTTTCTCCTTACACAACCAGGCCCTGATGAATTGGAAGACCCTATTCCAGCCCGACCCAAAACGAGCTCTGAAACTCCTACTTTGCATGACATAAAACACAAGCAGAAAAACAGCCAACATCTACCTGTAGAAACATCCTGGCCATTAGCAGTGGATTCTAGGGTGTCAGGAGGGCTTTAAACACCCTGGAGACCACACCGAATAAACTGCAGACTCCAAAGTCTTGCCCCAGACTTCAGTTAAAACTACAGGTTGAATCCAGAAGTTGCTGCAAGCAGCTCAGGCCATTCTGAATCATGAACCCACTGCACCAAACAACTGCCTCCCAGCTCACATAGACATCCCAAGAAAACCCGGGCATTTGGAGAATCTAGCTCTTTGAGCACTCAGTAGATGAGGGCTCCCACACAGGTACGACTCTGACCACCATTTGCCTTGTTTTCAGCCCCGTGTGTTAGAATAGACCCCTTTCCTCTCTGCTTATTCAGTGAAGTCCTCCCTAGGTTAATTTGTGTGAGTTTCAGGAGCATCTCCTATCAGTCTGTTATGAGCAAGTATGAATGGGGAGGTGGAAACAGAACAGTGACTGCACCCTGCCACCAACACTCCCCTGTGCAAGTTTCTGATGAGACAGAACGCAAATGTGTCCTGTGGTAATTGCCCACTGAAATAACAGCACAATGCTACTTCTTAAAGGAGATGTACTGGACAGCCTAGGAGCTTTTAAAAAGACAATGTACCCTTTAATTTAAACTCGAGTTTCTTTCTGATCCCTGTGCTAGCAAAGGTAGGCCTGATGCTCCAGACACATTTTTGCCAGGCTCAGCCTGCCTCCCTTCATAACCAGCCCCCACCTGACATTTGCACAAATTCCTCGCTGACCTCGACCACTCCCTGCCTTGTGACAATGACAGGAAGCAAATCTTCAGCTTACTTTATGTTTCTTCCAGACCCAAATCTACAGAGGTAGGAAAAGGTTGCTTTAAGAACGAAGACCAATAGAATCATTTGGGGGGTCAGGCCACTGTGGTTTACTGAGTTGGAAAGCATCAGCAGTCTTGGTTCCCAGGGCCTCACTGATAAGGAGAGTTAACAGCTGGCACAGTAAAACTCCTGACAGGATCTCCTGATAACGCCTTCATCACGTTTTCAATTTTATGGGATTTTACCACAAGAAAATGTCAGAGCAATGAAACCTGTCCTTCCCTCCCCCAGGATATGACCGAGCCCTATGGCTAGGATAAGCCACCTGCACTTTCCCTACCCCCAGTCCTCTCAACCACAGGAGCCCCGTTTTTCTTTGGTAAATAGAGNCTTTCTAGGGAATATTTGCTCTTAGACAATAAATGAAAGCATTTAGGGGCTGAGCATGGAACTCAGTTGGTAGAATGCTTGTCTAGCATATCTTGTTCAAGCTCCAGCACCACACAACCCANTGTGGTGATGCACACCTAGAGGGGGAGGCAAGAGAATCAGGAATTCAAGGCTAGCCTCAGCTACCTACNGTGTTGCTAGCCTGGGATACATGAGGCCCAACCTCATAAAAACAAACATGAAATGAAGCCATTTAATTATTCCAGTTTCCTGTTTGTCACATTTTTTAAATTCTCATCTCTCTTAACAGTTTTGCTTTTCCAAATGGCATCATTGTTTTCCACATGTAAAATCCATGGCTGTGCTAATTTCATGACACATAAGGTTTACACACAACACTGTGAGTTTCTGTTATAGACTCACATCCCCTTGCTCACCTGATGCTTTCTTTGCCTCTGTGCCATCTGCTTGGGCCCTTTTCTCAGGGCTGACTGCCCTCTTGCCTGCACTTGAATCATGGCTTCTAATAAGAACAGTTTTGGGGGCTACAGAGAGGGCTCAGTGGTTCAGCACAGTTGTTGCTCTTTGGAAGGACATTGGAAGTACCCATGGGACGGTTCTGTAACTCCAGTTCCAAGGAATCCAAGGTCCTCTTCTGAATTTCACAGGTACTAAGCATGTAAGTGGTGCACAGACATACATGAAGGTAAAACACACATAAAAAAATTAATAAATCTAATTTAATTTTTTTAAATAACAAAAGCTTTATTAGCAGAATTGTGTATTGCTGTTTCTTATAAATCATGTATCTTTGTTGGTTTACTCTTTCAGTTTCAAAATATATACATGGACTTTAAAAAAAAAATCAAATAGGAATAAAGTGAAAAGTACCAGTTTGCCTGACCTCCACATATGTACTGTCTGTTTTTATGTCAACTTGACACAGGCTAGAGTCATCAGAGAGGAGGGAGCCTCAGTTGAGAAAATGTCTCCATAAGATTGGGCTGTAGGTAAGTCTGTAATGCATTTTCTTAATTAGTGGTTGATGGGGGAGGGCCCAGCCCATTATGGATGGTACCACCCTGGGTTGGTAGTCCTGGGTTTTATAGTCCTGAGCAAGCCATGGGGAGCAAGCCAATAAGCAGCACCCCTCCATGGCTTCTGCATCAGCTCCTGTCTCCAGGTTCCTACCCTTTTTGAGTTCCTGTCCTTGCTTCCTTCAGTGATGAACAGTGCTGTGGGANTGTAAGCTGGATAAATCTTTTCCTCCCCAAGTTGCTTTGGTCATGATATTTCTTCACAGCAATAGAAACCCTGATTATAAAAACTTGAAACAACTTATACTGATGTCCTGCTTGGAGAAGTAATGACAGTAAGATAGAGTTTTCTTTCCTATTCTGTCTCCTTCATCTCGTCTTTTGTAGCTTAACCNTGCAGCTAGTTACTAAATCTCCCATCTTTCCATATCTCTCATTTTTCCTTTTAACAAGCTATTAAAAAATACCATTCAGCCCTCCATGATGACAGGTCCTCACTGGTCATGCCATTTTCTAGCCCCTTCTCCATTTTATATCTTAAAATCTCTAGCCATTATTTTTGAAAGGTTGAATTTACAGTGTTTTCATTTTGTTTAGTAAACACAATTTAGCCTTCATGACTTGCATATATACCAGTTATAAAACAATGAAAGTAAAATATTTCTAACATTATGATCAGGTGAAGTCCAGACACTAAGGCTAGATAATATGAAAGGGATGTGCTCCAAGCATTGAGTTCTACTACCACTTAGAATTCTGTCACATCTTATTACTTCATATTAAAATTAGACTTTCTTAGCAAATTTTGTTTTTCCAAGAATTTCTAATTGCCTTTGCTTTTCCNTATGGATAAAAGAAATGTGTCATTATTGTATCAACATCACCCAGCTGGTCTATTTTGGGTAGATGCACTGTGGAAATTTGTTTACTTGGTTAGGTGGCTTTTGGTGCCACTGTTTGGTTTTGGTTGTTGAAGTTTTTACTTTCTACACTTGCTTTTTTGATGAAGTAAATCAGTAAAGAAATTCTAGAGACTAATGTGACGCATGGAATTTGCTAGTCCTTCCTCTCTGAAAAGTGTGGCAAGTCCAGAAGAGGTTTCCTTTCAGTCTTGTGAACAGGAAGCAGTCATCAAACTTGGCAAACNACTGAAAGGGGACCTTGCATACAAAGCTCTAACTATACTTAACATTGTCCAGCAAGGGAATCCTGGGACAAGTGCTGTAGCCTGCTATGCTGAGACTTGTTGGGGTGACATGTCCAGTCTTCCTTGTTTGCCTCTGCCTGACAGGTCCTGCTGTTTCATTTGTGCACTGTCTACTGGGAAATCTTAGTGTGTGCGCAGATTAGCTCTGTGTCNGCCACAGGAACACATGAGCATGAGGCAGAGTTCTGAAGCAATTTGCACTACTCTTCTCAGTGTCCCCAAACCCTTACCCCGTGGCCCAAGCCCCTCCATTTTGAACCCAGTGGCCCGAGTAGGGGTAAGTGAATCAGGGACCAATGTCATGTGGTCCAAAGGTGTCCACATCTTGACATTTCTCACTTCTATACTCTTCCAACATATGACCTGGGATTTTTTTCAAGGTTTTGTTAGTAAAAACAATTTCATCTTTTAAAACATGTTGTATTCAATAAGGATTTGGGGTTGGGGTTTCTGGGTCCTGAACCCAGGGGCTAACACAGTGGTTCTCAACCTTTCAAATGCTGTGACCCTTTAATATAGTTCCTCATGTTGTGGTGACCCTCAACCATAAAATTATTTTCATTGCTACTTCATAACTGTAATTTTGCTACTGTTATGAATCATAATATAAATGTCTAATATGCAGGATATCTGATATGTCAACTCTGTGAAAGGGTCTTTTGAAACCCCCATGGGGTCATGACCCACAGGTTTGGCATCTGTAAAATACATACTCTATCACAGAGCTATATCCCCAGACCCAACTCCGTTTATTTTTAAGAATGAATCATGAAAGCAAGAGTTAAAGAACATTTTCTGTCTTAAAATTAGAACCACCCAACACAAATACACACTTGGGAGAAAACGTCTTCACTCTCCTATCTTTTTCTATTTCCTTTCCTTCTAAGAGAATAAAATCCTGGTTTTCCTAATAGGTCTGTGATTTCACATCTCAGTGAATTAATTCCGGGTAATAATTTATGGATCATCATCATATGAATAATANTAGGCCCTTGATATTTAATGAGCAAGAAGCATAATAAACAATAGTCTGCAGAACTCACAAGGAAAACGGGCAGGAACTGACATCCAAGTTGTAGGATTGCACTGGATTTTATGATTTTTACCTCTCCACTATTTTTAATTGCTATAATTGCCATGCATTATTGGTCAAATTAAAAGGTTTGACAAATAGATTAAGAATAATTATTAGGGGGTGTGGCTTGGAGAGATGGGTTCCATGGTTAAGACTGCTATTATAGAGAATCAGAGTGCAGTTCCCAGGACCCATGTCAGGCAGCTCACAGCAGCCAGTAAGGCCAGCTCCAGGGAAGCTGATGCTGTCTTCTGGCCTCCACAGGCACCTGCATTCTTCCCTCCATACTTACACACACATACACACACACACCTTTTTTTTCTTTATATTTTTTTAAAAAGAAAAGGGTCCCGTAAGTAGGCAAAAGAGTCAGAGACAGCCCCCACTCCCACTGTTAGGAATCCCACAAGAACACCAAGCTACTCAGCCATAACACATATGTAGAGGACCTAGGTCAGACTCCTACAGGCTCCCTGATCTCTGAGAGCCCCCATGAGTTTGGGTCAGTTGCTTCTGTGGGCTGTATTCTCATGGTGTCCCTGACCCTTCTGGTTCCTCCTATCCTTCCTCCCCTCCTCCTCAAGAATTCCCAAGCTCCACCCAATGTTCGGCTGTGGGACTCTGCATCTGCTCCCATCAGTTGTTGAAGTCTCTCTGGCCTCTTTGATGACAATTCTGCTAGGCGCCAGTCCCAGAACACTCTGCAGGCAGGACAAGCTGTATGTTGAAGGTTTGTGGCTGGGTTGGTGTCCCAATCCCTCCACTTGAGTTCTTGGCTGGTTACAGAAGATGGCCTGTTCAGGCTCTGTGTCCCCCATTACTAGGAGCCTTTCTAGAGTCACCCTCACAGATTCCAAGGAGTTTCCCTTGCATTAGGTTTCCACCTTGCTCCCTTGATGCCCCCCAATTCCAGTCATTTCTCCCAGTATTTACCCCCCACACTTGATCCCTTCTGTTCCCTCTCCTGCCCGAGTCCACCCTCAAAATCTATTCTGTTTCCGCTTCCCAGGGAGATCCTTGCATCCCCCCTTAAGCCCTCCTTGTTACTTAGCCTCTCTGGGTCTGTGGACTGTAGCATGATTATCTGTTACTTTTCAGCTAATATCTACATCTAACACACACACACACAATCTTAACAATTTTTAAAAGAACAATGATGAATTGGCCTATTATTTTAGAAAGCACATAGACAACTTCATACTTCCCTGTCCTCTCTCTGGAAGGAAAAACTCTGCAGAAAGGCAAAGTCTCCCTGTCCAAGGGGCAAGCTCTGCTGGAATATATCCCAAAGCACCGGTGAGAGTTCTGATTGCCTGGAAACTTCTAAGCACCTGATGGAAAGCGGTCCAACNGTGCAGCTCTATTCNGAATCAAAAGGAAAAACCAGCCCACTAAATTCCCTCATTTCGCACTAGGGCATGATTTGTCTCTTTCTGTTGAATTGCAGAGGGAGACAGAAAGCAGTGGGGTAGCCAGGAAAATGGAAAGGAAAATAGGCACTCTCCATTAAAAGGATGTGCANGGGAGGTAGCGTGGACTTTCCCACCTTAGGCAAGGAAAATCTTAAAAGGGTTTTTGATGTTAGGGGAATGAGTTAAGGGCCTCAGTTCTATCCACTTTCCTGAAAATGGCGTAATCTTATTCTTCTTTATGACTGTGTAAAATTCCATTGTGTACACACACTGAACTTCCTTTCCGTTTGTTGANGACACCTGGGCTGATCCTGTAACTCAGCTATTGAGAACAGTGCCACAACAAACATGGTGTGCAGGGATCTCTCTNTGCTTGTGCTGGCCTCCGTCCCTTTGGATACATACCCAGGAGTGTTATAGCTGAATCATACCATAGTTCTATTTTTGTTTTGTGATGAATCTGTGCATTTATTTCCATGGTGGCTGCAATCATTTACATCCCACCAATAGTATATATTGCTTCCTTTTCCCCGGCATCCTACCTAGCATTTATTGTTTATTTTCTTGATGATAGCCNCTCAGCTTAGAGAAATCATACCTCGATATAGTTTGGATCAAATCCAGAATTTTCTGACTCTAAAATGAAGAGTTTTCTTCACTTGCTGCCCCAAACAACTCTTCCACCATACCAAAAGGAACACGCAATCACCAAAAGTATCCCCAAAGAATTGTGCTTTTCCCAGAAGCCATAGGTTGTCAAATAAAATGCCCAGTGCCAGGTGTGGGATGCTTCCCTTCAAGTTGCTGGTCAGGGTTGTCTCNGGACCCTACCCTCTAAACAATACATGCTATTGCCATTGTTATTGGTCACCACCAGAACTCAATAGTAAGACACTGTTTCTGAAAGCACCACACATATACNCCACAGGATGTGGAAAAATTAAGTTGGTACTGACCAGAAAGTTTCCTCCTTGCTGGATAGCTTTCATAGTATTGGGAGGTGCTCTGCAGACTGTAATGGGGGAAAACAATCAATATTCTTACCCACAATAATGACTGGGGTGGCAAGACANGCCCNTGGGCGCAATAGTGACACAAATGTTATGGAGATTAACTACCATTTTGTGATTAGATCTGAAACCTGCTCCATNGAAACACATGCCTGGTAGTGCAAATCTGGCCAAGAACTCAAGGCTGGGGAGCTCAAAGGCCTCAGGGGTGAACTNATTACTCTAATTTTGCTAAATGGACATTGTATCAAACTGTCATCTGTAGTGGTATTTGCTCCGCCCATGACCTTGGGCTATATGGGCCAAAGGAGGCAGTGCTTCCTGCCGTTGTATGTGACCTCTTATAAGGAGTTGGAGAAGGGACACATGCCCCTTCTCCCTGCTCCTGCCTGCAAGGTGGATTCGCTCCCAGTCAGATCAGAGGACAACTTTTGCTGTCTACTCCGTTCTGTATTCGTGAGTGTATTTCCTCAATTTATATCTTAAGAAATTCTGTTATCCATTCAATAGACTCACGTGGATTGATCGTAATAGTCATCTAAATTCATATCTCTCACCTACAGATTAGTACATCTATCAGACCTAATCTGAGTTCTTTCTGCAGTTGATGGTGGTTAATGTAGAAATGTACAACTTGTCAAAGTACAGAGAATAAGTAATTGTCAAAGTACAGAGAATAAGTATCAGTGGACTGCTCAGCTACAAATAGGACATTATATCACATCTCTCCCCCAAGGTTCAGGAACCATCATGAAAGAAGAGTTGGAAATATTGTAAGAGCTAGAGGTCAGGGAGGACCAAAGTAAGACAGTGTCCTCTGGACATGGCAGGACCATTGCCCTTATGAACTCAAGACGCTATGGTTGCCTGCACATGAGCAATCCAGCCAACATTCTCACTTTGGGGTGCCAAGTGGTCCATGAGTTCCCATACCTAATTGAAGAGCTATGAACAGTCAGTGGTTTCTGGCAGAGAGAAAGCAGTTTTCTTTAAGAGGGTGGCTTCTGGTAGTAGGCCATGATCCAGCAGATGGCCACACACCAAGGAGTATATAGGCAGCACAGGTTGGGGTCCATGGGCTATTTAAGAGGAAGGTGGGGACACAACATTGAGTAGATAGAGGGTAAGGGTAGATCTGGAAAGAATTAGGGAGAGGTTGTGGGTAAAATGGTCAAAAGATTGCATGAAATTCTCAAAGCATTGGAAATATCTTAAATGTCCCCTAAGGAATCTGAACACAAAGATAATTGGGTGTGCAATGAGAGGTTGGTCAGAANCCCAGAGATGTTATCCCATAATATATCTCCACTATNATCACCACCAGGGCCTAGTTACAACTCTATTCTCCTTCCCCTCTACCCTTTTGTCCAATCAGTACCTTCATCCAGCTGGTCCTTTCCCATATCATTTCTGTCTCTCCAACATGTCAACCCATCTCCTTTTGGTATGCCTTCTCCTGGAAACAATCCTCCCATTGATCTTCAGTGTTGCCTCCTATGCCTCATCCAAACAANTCAAAGCCGACCCTCAGAAAGCCCTTCTTCAATGTCAATGGGCTGAAAGGTACCAATCTCTGGTCACCNCCACGACATTATCATTGTCTTTANCTTCTGTTTATCTCATAGAAATATTTATATCTTCCTAACATCCCTGTCCCTCCAGACGAAGANTAGAGCATCNGCTGTCATCCATGCTCAAAATGTTATGCTTCCTGCTCTTCCCCAGGGGCTGACACAGTGCCTGGCATGGGGTAGATGCTCAACAATTTATGCCTACAGAGAAAGAGATACATGGGATGATCTTAGAACATAAGTGAAAGAACATAAGAAATGTGTTCAAGAAATACCATGATAAACTTTACAGAAGGGACCTAAAAGCCAACTANAAGATTCCCCAATGTGGTGGAGAAGCTAACCAGAATGCATTATATACATGTATTAAATTGTCAAAGGACACGGTTTATTAATAAAAGTAATAAATAAATGGCTAAGGATTAAAAGAAGAAAAGAATCCTCGATGGAAAAAACTGGAACAATNGGATGGGTGGNGACTGTACTGAGTTATAATTCAAAGCATAAAATAAATATTCATGAATCTAGACTGATACAAATAGATTGTTGGATTAAGAAGTGAAGGGAAGACATACTTCCTGTGCAAAAGATTTCCAATTAATTCCTNTAGATGCAAGGGTGGAATATGACCCCTACTCTTTAAGAGCAGGTGGCCCATATTACATCCTAGNAAGGGGGTCGGAGAGAAACCTTACAATGGTTACTTTTGCTAGGTGGTCAGGGTCAATATCAACCAAGATANGCTGTAGATGGGATACAGGTGTCCTGAATGAGACCCTAGGATTGAGAAGGGCNTGGGGTNAAGCAAGGAGATGTGCATAATGGGTGGGCCTTAGCTAACAGTAAGTCCATGGTGGGTCCACAGTTATAACATAGATATCATGCTAGCCTAAAGCATCTATAGGGGAATGTTGTGGGATATACTGGAGTTCTTTGCACTTATCTTTATAATCTTTCTGTAGCTATGAAAATGTGTGCTCTGGGGAGAGATGGGTTGGAGAAGACGACAAAACTGACCATACCTGTTGGATGGCTACTTAGAGGAGAACGNGATAGTTCAAGGAAGAGACACCAAGNGAGCNATTTGTTTTGCTTTTTGACAAANTATACGNGGAAGAATAAAAAATTAAAATGGTATGTTTAGGTACAAAAAAATAGACAAGACAACATAATAAGTTGAAAATTACCGGAAAATGCTGAGGCAAATGAAAGAATGTGTGTTTAATGTGATAAAGAAAACACCATAAATCACTGAGAAAGAGATGGATTATTTAATTAGCAACTTGTGGGGAGATTCAAAATATTCTTGACCACATAGCACTAAATACTCTAGGAGCTCAAAGGAAAAAACTCAAACCCTCAAACACAGACTTGAGTGTAAGCCCTTATGTGTAAGGAGTTTGGACATCATCATTTTTGCCCTTACATCAAGAAGTTTCTAATGA
The DNA here is from genome assembly GCA_001675575.1 of Neotoma lepida. NCBI lineage: Eukaryota > Metazoa > Chordata > Mammalia > Rodentia > Cricetidae > Neotoma > Neotoma lepida. Next base: position 1,334,046 of record LZPO01027123.1, read on the forward strand.
GTTTCTTTGACCTATCAAAGAACTGAGGTTTTGGACAAAACTACCACCCCAACATCTGGAGAGCCAGAAAATCCAAGGTGTCATCAACAAGCTCTAATGACCATAGCAGAAGTTCTGGAGTCATAGCGGGGAGGAACATATGGATGGGATTTGCCCCAGTTAGGGGCAGAGGAGGGACTAGCTTGTGCATGAGAAATTCCTGGGGGCTGCAGGCTTAGGAAGACCTTCAGTTGTCAGTGAGTTTTTCTCTAAGACTCCCACAGATCCCTTCATAAGTCCAGTAGAAAGATGGGAATAAACAGATCAGGCTGACCTAATAAAGTACNCAGGCTGGAGGTTTAAATAACAGCAACTAATTGCCTTATAGTTCTGGAGGGTTCAAGTCCAAATTCAAACTCTGTGAGGGCCCTCTTCCTGGCATACAGATGGGTACCAATTTCCCATGGGCTTACATGGCCCATGCTCAGTATGTCTACACACGGANAGATGGAGAATGAAAGAGAGATGGGGAAGGATGGAAGTAGGGAAAGAGGAAGGGAGAGGAGGAAAGAGGGAGAGGAAGANAGAGAGGTCTTGCAGTGCTTCTTTTCCTTAGGACACTAATCCATCAGATAGGGCCCCCACAAGATATCATCTAGCCCTAATTATCTCCTGAAGAGCCTACAACCAAATGCTGTGCATTGAGGGTTAAGGCTTCCGTAAATGAATCTTACGGGGGGCATAAGTATCCAGTACACAATGGGAGCCACTGAAAAACACAGCCAGAGGATTCTCAGGGATGAAGATCCACTCCCCAGTGTTTAATCCCAAGTGGCCTTTGCCAGACCCTGGTTCTATTGGAAGAAAGAAAAGGATGGTTCTCCAATTCTGACTTTCCATAGTGTTACAATGTCACCTAAGAGAGAGCTTTTGTTGTTTTGTTTTCCGGGGTTTTGGTGGTGGTGGTTGCTTGGTCGGTCAGTCGGTTGGTTGGTTGGTTGATTGGATTGGTTTATTGAGATAGGGTCTCACCATATAGCCGTGGCTAGCCTGGAGCTCACAGAGATCTGCCTACCTCGGCTTCCTGAGTACTGCGATTAAAGGCGTGCACCACCACACCTAGATAATATTATTTTTAAGAGAGAGAGGTCACAGCCTTACCTAAGAAGCACAGGCCTACTGAAAGACTGACAGTTCCTCTTTCCACAGCTAACTCCTATAATTTACCTACCTAAGAAGCACAGGCCTAC
>LZPO01027123.1:1337603-1347925 GCA_001675575.1 Neotoma lepida
AGTCTCTTAACCCTATGCTACCTGACATGTTCATACTTGCTGTGTCAATGGCCAGTGAGAACATCACTCAGTAGGTGAAACAGAACACAAAAATGAGTTTATTGCCAGTGTATTGAGAGAGGCTCTGCTGGCTACAGTGCCTCTAAACAAAACAGCTATTCATGGATCCTAAGAGGATTTTGTATAGTGTGGGGTTCTACTGCTGGAAGATGCTCAGATGTCCCGGGTTCTCGGGTAAGGCTATTATTGATTGACTGGCATGTGGAGGCATGGGTTCTGGGAGAGTACCCATCCATCCCTGATTACTGACTTTCTGAAGAAAAGTCAATCCATCAGTCAGTTCAACCAAGTTTAAAATCAAGTTACACTATGGCAGTTGTTGACCAAGTGAACAGATTTAAAGTGGCTTTGATGGCTACTTGTAATTGTGACCATNAAACAATCAGATTTGTCCTAACTGTGTGAGAACTTTCTGCTCTATTCCATGTGATCAGCCCCTCTGTTTTGGTCNTCCTATGCCACTAGTGCCTACCTCCAGAGGTTCCTGTGCTCCCTGCAGAACAGGCAGATGAATTATGTTGCTGTGCTACTAAGGGTGAGAGCTTTGAAGGTCTGCTACTTTTTTCTCACAGCATAATGTACTGGTTGAGAGCTTGGCTTTATAATCATGCAGACCTGGCTTTCAACTGTGGCTTTGTCATGACCTGGCTTATGACCTTCCCTATGTCCATTTCCTCTTCTGAAGGAAAGTGGGGAGNGGGGAATAACAGAGTCTACCTCCCAAGGCTCCTCTGAAGAATGCTGAAATAATGCCCAGCTCCTGGCTCATAAGTCTCCCATAACATCAATAGCTCAGAAAGGCTCAGAAGGCCTCAAAGGAGATATTTTAGACCATTAAAAAAAACAGGATGATCATGCTTGGCCCTATAGAAAAGAACAGCATGAATACAGTGAGGTCTGGAATGAAAAACTCTAGGAGGCCTCTATTCCCTTCCCGCCAATCCTCCCTCAAACACAATTCCAAAAATCATCCACACTCTGCCTCATTTCCAACTCCCTAGTAGCTCAATCATTCCTGGTACCCCAATATTAAGATCTTCCATATCTGGCAGCATAAAAAATCATTTTATCCCCAAAGAATCATACGAAGTGCATCTTTTGATGTACTCATTCATTTGATTAGCCCTAACTAACAAAGAGCTGAATCTAAAACCCAGAGGCGGGTGACAGATCCAAGTTGAAGGGGATGTTCACACACTGATCTGAAGCCATTGAGGGAAGATGGCTCTACAGAGTCAAGGCAAAGTCCAACTACTCCGCACTTTTGCCTAAGTCTGGTCCTAGCCAAGTGATTCTTCTCCAGTTCTCTATAGACTTAACAGGACCTTCTCTCAGTGTTCTTCCTGATGTACTTCCAAATGTACTCAGGGAAGGACACATGCAGTCTCTCTGGCATCCCTGTCCCTGACTCTGGGCAATGTGAATCTCCACTGCCTTCCATTGGGTTTATTTGTTCCAAGAAGCCTCAGGCTAAGTATTTAATCTTTTGCAGCTCTCTGAGAATGGCTGAGAGCTGAGTGAATCTGCTCGTGCTAATGGGAACAGCATCATTCCCAATCTTGATGACTTCGCTTAGTGTTACCTGAATTCCTTTATATTGTGGTCCCTGGATCTCACTGATTGGGCCACATTAAGCTGCATTATTCATAAACCATGATACAGAATACCAGATGGCCTACAGGCACACAGCCCTGGGTGTTCTCTTTATTACCTACTTTGTCAATGTTTCTCTGGAAAAGCTGCCTAAACCCTAAACCTGCCAAGCTGGTGTATGCTCTCTTGTGGGACTACCCTGAGAATTTCACATAGAAACCACAGATACAGACCAGACATCCACAGAACTACCAGATACTTAACCCATAAGCAGTGAGAACTGGGTACGGATCTCCAAGTGGTATTGGGGGGATTTCAGAGAAAGCAGGGAAACAACAGGCTACATGCCATCTTGGAGGAACAGGTATAAATAGCAGTGCAAGCCTAGGCTAGAACTCATTCCAAGTGATAGAGTGTAGCCCTAAAGGGAAGCCTTCTGGAANGATTCCTGTGCACCTGTGAACTTGACCTACATAAAGAAAATCTGCGCCCGTCACACAGCTGGATTCGATGTGCACAGTCAACCTGTGATGGACTGTGATGGACACTAGGGAATAGTTTGTCTCTCATGTTCCACCATGGCCAGGGCTGCATTTGCTCTTGTTCCAGGAAGGCTCCACCTGGTGTTCACTACCAGAAATGACAACACACACCAAGCCTTTTAAACTTTCCACCTACCGCATTTTACNTTAATTCAACAAAACCCTACTGAGTCCTTATAATGTGCCAGAGTGTGTGGGGTACAGAGACACAGGTAAGGTAAAACTTGGTTGCAGATCACAGTGAGCTNGTCACCAACACAACTGAGCCATGATGACAGAAGAACAAGATCTAACTTGNACCATCCTTGGCATCCCAGTGTTCTATCCAAATGCNCCCTTCGCTGGAGAAGAATTATTTGCACAAACGGCCTTCCTNCTCACCTCGTTCTTCCCACCTCCATCATCCATCTTTCCAATCGCTGCCAACCAGGACCCCTTCCAGTTTTAAAGCAAATGTCCTGCTCAGTCTTCCCTGGAGGAAACCTGAAATTACAGGGGCCATGCATACATTATCTTTGCTGGAAGTTTTAACTGCCTCTGAAGGTTTTTCCTTCCATTCTTAGACTTTCCTTCCCTCCCTTTCCTTCGCCAAAGAGGCAGGTAGGTGGGAAGACAAAGGGTCGAGACCCAAGAGGCATATTCCGCCCCTACGGAATCCCCCACTCTCATCAGAACTCTGATTTCAAAATATCCTGTGACATTCTAGTGAACATCTCATTTTAATCCCACGGGGATGATCCGATTGATACAAGGAAATAGTCCCATTTTAAATAGAGTCCCTAATGATGACTCAGACNGGCGACTGGTCTGGGTTCATGCCATCATGAATCNGAAAATGAGTCTCAGCTATTAAAAAAGGAAATTGACTTCCTTGCNTAGCTGGAGGCAATTTAGAAGAAGGAGCTCCAGCGAATCGGTTTGGAGCTCTGGCGAGCGCTCATGAAATGAGTTTCTCTCTCCTAAGCCCTCTGCTTAGAAAAGTTGTTCTCTTCGGGGTGTCTACGTTTTCTCAACAGGTAGGGGTCACAGGTGAAAACATACCAAAGGCATCCATGGGAAGAATGAGTTGGTGGTATGGGTGAGAACAATGGGTGCTCAGAGGCCAAGGGCATCCTCGGGAGTTGAGATTGGCCTCAAACAGGGAAGTCACCCCTTCTCATGGAAAGTGGAGGCTGGAATCACAGACTGGCACAGAGAAANAAGGAGATGAGATGGGGTGTGAGATGGGGTTGGAAGCAAGTGTGCATTTAGGGAGGAGCGATGGCTCTGATGTCTCATCTGCTTCCACAAATACGCTCTCCCAATATCCCCTCCTAAGACAAACTGTCACCAAGAAGCCACAGCCCACAAAGTCACCCTCCACTCAGACCTCCTCTCCTCCTCAGACCCCATGTCACTCCTGGACACCATCTGTTTGTTTACTGATGGGCTGAAAGACTGACTGCAAGGGGGATGGCTGTGTGCTGTTCACTTTACAGCCCTCTACCTAAAGCAGNGGCTGGCACACAGTAGCTGCTTAATAAACACCAGTTGTTATTGTCAACACACTTTCCCACAGAGCCTGGAAACTTGAAACTGACTCCATAAATATTACGATCTAGAGACAAATATCTCTAAAACTAGTAAAAAGAGAAAGGCAGTTAGAACACACTGAACCTTGGAGAACGGTCGCAGCCCGCAAGGAGAAGGAAGAAGAATGAAGGGATGGAATAGAGTCACGGAGATGAATATGTGTGGCCCCCTCTGAGACAGAGCTAAATCCAGCCAGCTGGANAGGTCTCACTCCACAGTGTAGAGCCCTGGACTTGTCCAACTACCAGCACAGAAGACAGAAAACGGGGGCAAAGGCAATTCATCGTGGGAGAGCCTGGCAGCCTGAAGACACAAAGGACAAAGGAGGCACTTGGCCTAAGTTTTCGGCTACCAGAAATCAACTGCCATGCAAAGGCCTCTTCAGCTCCATCCTTCCCTTTTCCTCTCATCAGACTGTTTGGAAATCCAAACTGTGGCCAAGTTCTCAGAAGCCCACTTGGCTGGGAGATCAAGCATCAAGGGAATTAGCGGCTATGTCATTGATGGCTCTAGGTAGATGAGAACCATAGGCTCAGCTCACCCAGTAAATGCATCTACTACTACTACTACTGTGCACTGAGGAGATTTTGGGGAAAAGCATTAGTGCAGCTTCACAGAGAGACAGGTCACTGTCTCAGAAATAGACATTTCTGCCCCTTCTCAGCCTCTCAGACTAGTCAAGATCCACAAGCCATGACTGCCCAAGCTCCTTCTCTAGGCCCATCAGGTAGCATGTGATATCCCAGGACACTCTTTCAAACACCAAGCAAAAATTCCCATGACTGTCTTTTAGTTCAAATTAAGATGCTGCTAAATTAGATCATGATCAAGGGAAAGTCGTGGCAACATACCCTAGAGTGTGTCCTCAACTGGTAACTAGTGTCGAAATGACAATCATTTTAACCCTAGTTCAAAAATAGAATCACTAATTCCATTTCTACCCAAGCCCTGCCTTGATCTCAGAGTATGAAGAAATGAATCAAGAGAAGATAGGGAAGTCTTCCTCAACTACACACATACCAATATGTCTCTAAAACATATCTCAGTAGAAACCAGCATAATGTCTAGCTACGTTCTAAACATTTGTCCTTCTACCCACAGATAAATGTAGTTTTCACCCCGTATCAAGGAAACTTCTCTTTTCAACAGACAGAGACTGTTACAGAAAACCACAACCTGTCCTAATGCAGAGTGGTGGAGCCCAGTCCCTGTATTTCCAAACTTTTACAAGAATGCACAGGAAAGTATAAGATAATGAGGTAAAACAAGATTTTTTTATACCACACACAAAGTCCACATTATAAAAAGGGAGTTGATAGACATGACTGTGTGGAATGTTCTGTTCAACATCACAGAAAAATGAAAGGATGAGTTAGACACAGGAAAAGAGTTGCAGTCCATCAAACTGACAAAAAAAATGGCCTCTCTAATACCAACATATGTGATTCTTACATCATTAATGAAAAGTCCAGGGACCAAAATATATCAAAGGGTATGAGTGACCACAGGATAACAGGCAAAGGTGTGAATGGGCAGTTCACAACAGTGGGGACTCAGAAGGCCTTTGAGAACAGAGGAGATATGCAGTCAAATTCACAAGGCAAGACATGCAAATTAAATCAACAAGTANAACCCCAAGCCCAGTAGATTGACACAGATTACAACTCTGATAAACCCAGGAGACATAGGGGAAACAGTGCCTGCCCTTAGGAGCTTGTCCCTCTCTGCTGTGGAGAGCTATGTTGTGGTGGGACCATGAGTGTCCCTCACAGGCTCAGGCTCAGTGTCTGAGCACCCGAGTTGGTGCTGTGGGGACTTTGTGGAACTTCCAGGACTTGAAGCCAAGCTGNAGACTGGGCCACTAGGGGCAGACATTGAGGGTGCCAGTAGGGTTTTCTTTCACTTTCATCTCTGCTTCCTCGTGTGCCAAAGACGTAATAAGCCACCGCTTCACACACCTACTGCCATGAGAGGATCTGCCATACCTTCACTGGCGTGGTGGACTAAAGTCACACTGTAACTGTGACACCACCTCCCCACCCAAGTAAATTCTTCCCTCTGCCAGGCACTTGGGCACTTGGTCATAGTAATAATAGAAATACAGTATTTGGAAATTTCCAACTGAGTTGAAGATGTACATGTTCTTAGAGNCTAGTAATTTCTCCTCTAGGTTCCGGGCTGGATATGCTTTAGTGTTTCTAAACAGACATGCACACTATTATTGGCTATATCACTATTTTAGAACAAAGCATAACACCAGCTTAACTTTATCTCCAGTGTCCAGATGAATAAACAGATTTATTCATATATTGGAATACTATAGAGCAGTAAACATAAGTGAACGTGGCTAAATCTCAAAAACAACATGGGAAGGATGAACGTGATACATACAACTCATGTAAATGCCCAAACACTCCCTCACAAAGGCCAAGCTACAACCACTAATGGAGGGAGTAAGAAAGGAGTGGCTAGGCATGGGTGAAGAACAGGGTTCTAGCAACATCTAAAATGTTTGCTTCCAAAGAACGTACAGGGCAGACCAGCTATGTGGAAGAACATGTGCAGAGAGACACAGCAAAAAAGACATAGCATCCGCTTCATGTTAGTGCTGGGAGCGTGCCTGCCTGTCATATACTGTTCCATGGTGTTTTGTATGGTTGCAATGTGTTATCATTTGGAATACTGTTTTCCAAAGAAANGATGCCTCAATCGAAACATCATTTCAAAAAGGGTTCGTGTTTAGAAAAGAAATGTCCAGTCTTATGACATAGGGAGACTTCTAAAAGGATCCAGCACCTTAGACCAGGACTCCCTGCCCTGGCCACCCCCCACCTCCCACCCCCAGCCAGAAGCTGGACTTCATAATGGCAACTCTTCACTCTTTTCCAAAGCCTTCTATATGAAGAAGGCATGTTTGCCAACTTGAGAATATTCACAAGAATGTGTGCTATGCAACTTAAAAGGAAGGATTCTGGAAATATTTGGAGCAATAGAAACATCAATGGAAGCATCAAAGAATTCCATCTATCCCAAGGTCACTGCTTTGAAGAGTGCAAAATCCATTTATTGTAAAACTGATTTTTTTTTTTTTAAAGACTCACTAGCAGCAATTGTAGCCTTTCCTCCTCTGACCACTGCTGGAGTGCAGGCACTGCCCTGAGAACACCCTCAGAGCAGGCGCCGGGGCCCCTGTTATAAATTGCAGTACATCCTTACACACAGGATGTCATTCAATGCAGGGCTCGTGGGGCGGCTGCAAATTACAGTAGATCCGCGTATCAACCAAGGGGGATTTACCTAGGCATTCTGCTTAGAAAATGGGAAAGTTGTTAATCAAACACTGAACCCCATGGGTTAGCAGAAAGGAAACACTCTCAGAGCAAGATCAGACCCAGCAGCTANAGTAAGAACAGAGCCGGGAATTGAAGAACACGCCCAGCAATAGAGAGAGGGCAATACAACAAGCTGGCCTCCTGCCTTGCCTCTNAACCTGCTCATCCTCAAAAGCAATGCTAATCCGAGAGAACAGTCGGAAAGGACACATTCCACTCTGCAGATAAAAAAAAATTCATCGTCAATTGTCAGGCCAGCAAAGAAAGCCTTCGTTATATTTATAACATACACTGCAAGCCATTCAACAAAGCGTAGACATGCTTGCTCCTGAATACATAACTATTTCGTGATAATTTATGGAGTGCCTATTATGGCTGAGGGCTGAACCGACATAGGATCAAAGCATCTACATTGCCCATTTAGGGACAGATGGACTACATTATCCACAGAATGCCTGACAAGCTTCTAACAAGATTTTTAATGCCCCCTTTATTTGTCATATACAAATCTTCCTANAAAACNGGTCTTGTTGCCTCTCAAGCCTGCACTGTCACCCATCATCACTATCTGCGAGCACACATGGAGACCACTGTGTTTGTGGTTTCCAGATATAAGGATGGAGAAAACAGAGTCTCTGATGTGTCATTCACCTTACCATGAACACAGCATGATTAACAATGCTTACTGGACAGGGAAATGACCCTGTAAATAATTGCTAAAATGTATTCTTTGTTTACATTATATCATGCAGCATTAAGTACCTTCCACTTATTAATTCATTTAATCTTTTTAACAGTCCAGCAGTGTGGGTATCATGACCCCCAATTTACAAGTAAGAGGAAATGAATTATACAGAGGTCCACAACTTGGCCAAAGTCACAGCAATACTAAGTGGTTGAGGCAAATTCAATTCTTCGCCACTATAAAATGCCTTCAAGACTGCTGTGGTCTGGACCCGCAATGGCCCCCAGAGGCCCATATATTAAAGGCTCGGGTTCTCAGACTGTGGGAGGTGAGGAAACCTTTAAGGAAAGAGGGGCCNNGTGGAAAAAGTTAGGCAAGATTCAAGAAGGAGATATAAATATCTTATAAGCCCCTGAAACACTTGGAAATTAATTTTTCAGCCAGAAGGAGTTTACACCTCACTGGGAATAACTGTCACTGTCATGGCATAGAGAAAAAAAAAATCAAGACACCAAGAAAGGGGTAGCAGAGAAGAGGTGTGCTCACACAGTAGCTCTTACAGCTACTGGTCTCACTCAGATGAGAAAGTGGAGACTCCGGGTAAGATGGCAGTGTTAGAGGCTAGCTTCCCATGACCCTATGAAGAAGACGACAGAATGGGAGGAGTGAGTGGGGAGACTTTCAAACAGAGAAAGAGAAGATCTTCAGAAATCCACAGTATTGGTGGTGACATAGTACCTCACAAGTATGGAGAAAGAAAGGGGTGCACAGTNCATGCAAGAGAAGTCAAAGGGAACACGTCTCTACCAGGGCAGTTTCTCCAGTCCGGCTTGGGAAAGAGAAAGTTCCTCCAGAAAATAAGCCAGACATCCCTGATGAAAAGAAACAGGCACTTCTACCCTCAGGACAAGCCTACAGCCTTCAAGAGCCTCAACTCCAGCTGTTTTACTAAGATATCAATTCCTCCAGTGGACAGGCTGGCAGTAGAGAGGAATCCCAATGTGTCACTCTGAGACTCAGATGGTGATAGCATAGCGCCATTTTGAAAGGGACCTATTGTTTGAAACTGAGGTACCCCTGGGACATGAGAATGGGACTGAATTCAAACTACAACTTAGCACCAGTATGAGAGACAACCTCTATGTTGCCAAGCAGGCAACAAGGCCCTCAGTGCAGGCAGTGAAGTGCACGGGGACAGGTAATCCCACCCTGAGTTTTCAGGAATAGATNTCATCAGTTAAAAGAATAATNCTGGAGTNTGGCAGGCCTGAGTCCACAGTCTGANCCTGTAGTCAGCAGGGAGACCAACCTCCAGAGCCATCTATCTGCCTTCGCTTTCATAGACACTAGGACTCTAAGGTTCNAGCAATCAGCTTGATATGCATGGATGTCTCCCTACAGTGGGGTGATTAATACTTGGAAGGTATTGAGAGCACAAAGACAGGTTCTCAGGTTCTCAGCCTGTACAGATCTCCATGCCGAGGTTGCTCAGATATTAGCAATGCACTGGGGATACACCCCAAATGAGGGCATTGGTCACCCCAGGGAGTAAAAGCTGGGGAGTTGAGGAAGGNTGAAATAACACACTCGCTTTGCAGGTTACAAAGCTAGACATGGGCAGCAAAAGACCCTGCTATGAAAAGAAAGGGAGCGACCACAGTGAAGACAGCTCTGGCAGACATCAGACATCTGTCAAATACAGGCTCACCACCCACATAAGCCACAGGAAGCACATGAGTCCCCAAACTCAACTGAACCCCACCACATGTAGAACCAATAGTCTCCAGTTTTCAAGGTCCCAGAGGGAAGCGACTCTGATGTTTAATCCTTTTTCCATTTTCTTTATCTCTGTACTTTTCCATTCTTTGCATTGCTCCTTTAACAGTGTGCTGATACTATTTGATTAAAAATACTCTAACTTTTTATCCTTCTTCATAAATTGACCTAATTTTTCTACACTTTTTTCATTATTGAACAATCTTCCCCTTTTTTCTCTTTTGGTCATTTTATTTTCTCTACCATAGTTGTAGGAATATTTTGATCTTATCTTAATGGTTGGATCCATTTTTGTTTGTTGTTTCTTTTTTCAAAATGTATCATGATTTTATTTTTATTCCCCTTCTTACATCTATTTAATTTTGTTTGTAAGCTTTCTTAGTACTGGAAAATTGCTTTCTTCATTTTTATCTTTTCTAGTCTCTTGTTCTCCCTTCCTTTCTGTAACCTTCTCCTTTCCTCCTCTCCCTTTNANTTATTTAACTAGCTTTCTTCTCTTCTTTTACCTCATGTCCTGCCTCCTTCTTTTATNTCATCACTTGCTATTTCCACATTTACCCTGAATAATTCATAACATCATGGTACTGTCTACATTAGGTTTCCCACTTTCTGGATCGTGGTCCTTGGTGAGATAAAAGCAATTTTAAGTGCATTCCTACATCTTGTATGATTTGAAAGGCCATTGCAATCATGAAGACACAGTGTGGCTACCTGCACAAGGATCTGCATGTGTGCGCATGCACACACACACACACACACACA
>LZPO01027123.1:1358208-1378161 GCA_001675575.1 Neotoma lepida
CCCTTTAGTTGAAAGTCACCTAACTCCAGCACCTGTCCCTTCCTGGGGACAGCCTACTGCATCTTACAGCTGGATGATATGGAAGCAGAAAGACACACCTCTATTGTACCATACTTGAATCCACTCTCTTCTGTTAGAATATTGCTGGCTGAGTAACTTATAAACAGTGGAAGTTCATTTTGCTCACAATGCTTAAGGCCAGCAAGGCTAAAACCACAGTGCCAGCACCTGGTGAGGGCTTTTCATGTTGCACTGAACATGGTAGGTCATGCAAGCATGTCAGTTAGAGAGGAGTGGAACTCAAGCCATGCTTCTACCAGGAATTTATTCCCACCAGAAGTAGCCCACTCCCAAGACAGCAGAATTCATCCATTAGAGCCTTTAGATCCCATCTCTCAAGCCTGTCACATTGACATTAAGTTTTAGCTTANGTCTTGGAGGGGACATTCAAATCATAACCTCCCAACTCAAGAATCCAGGTCCACTGAGTAGGATGNGGCCTTACTACTGGCATAGCTGCTCCTACAAGCATAACCTTCCACCCTATTCCCACAGCACTATGAGTGAGATCCGAGATGCAGGCATCTCCTAGGCAGATTCCTAAGNGAATCCAATGTGTATCACATACTGTTGTGGCTTGAGAAAGCAGTGATGCCCCGTGGGCTTATGTATTTGAACCTTTGGTCTCTGGTTGGTGGTGCTGTTGGGGAGGCTATGGAGTCTTTAGGAGGAGCCTTACTGCAGGAAGTATATGGGGAGGAGCACTTTGTTTCCTGTGAGCAGATGAAATGCGATCAGCTAGCTTCCCACTCTTGCTACCATAGTCATGCTGTCCCAGCCTCTAGGGACCCTAACCCTCTGCAACACTAACTATAAACCAAAATAAACTTGTTCCTCTAGAATGTGCTCTTGGTCATGGCATTTTATCACAGCAACAAAAATGTAGCTAAGACATGTAATACATGAAATCCCCCCTACAAGAGCAAACTTCTAAAACAAGAGTAGGTGAAGGAAAGTCTCCATTAGGTCTGGTGGACCAACACTTGGGAGGCTGAGGCAGGAAGAGGACTGTGAGTTCAAGGATAGCCTGGGTTTTATAGTGAGACCCTGTCGCAAAAGAAGAAAAAAGATGAAAGGGAAGGAGAAGAAAAAAGAAAAGGAAAGAAAAAAATTTTTCCTCAAAGGTTTAACATCATCTGAGAGCAACAATCAAAGACTATTCAAGATCTTACAAAGTTGTCATTGATGAGTATGGAGCTTTTGTTTGAGATGATGAAGAGTTTTGAAAATAGTGACAATGGTTTAAAAAAAAATGGTTTCAATGTCCCCTCCAAGACTTATGCTAAAACTTAACTGCCAATGTGATGGTCTTAAGACATAGAATCTTAAAGGCACTAATGGACTAATACTGCTGTCTTGGAAGTGGGTTACTTCTACTGGGAATAAGTTCTTGGTAGCAGCATGGCTCGAGTCCCACCCTTTCTCTCTGACTCACAAGCTTGCCTGCCCTTCTACCATGCTCAGTGTGGCATGAAGACCCTCGCCTGATGCTGCCACTGTGGTCTTGGCCTTCATTGCTTTCGGAACTGTGAACCAAATCAATTATTATTGTTTATAAATTGCCCAGCCCATGGTATTCCAACAAGGGATAAATATATTATAGTCCAAAATGATGCCACAATACCATACACTAAAAATGTTCAATAGCCCTCTCGTTGCCATCTTGTGTTCCATGTGTATGCTTAATTTTAGCTGTTCTGCCCAAGACCCCCAGAGTATGATCCCTAGTTCCCTGCATGGTCCCATTTCTTTGACAAAATGAAAGAAACTATCATGAACTAGGAAAAAGTAGCCAAAGTGCAAGCACAAGTATGCACTGGTGAGAAAGAAACCAACTGCTCATAGAAAGACAAAAGTAGCTCATGAAACAGCCATAGCAGACGATAAAAATTTAAGTTCTCCNTTAAAAAGTCAGGGGCAACAATATCTCTAGTACTGAAGAGAAAATATGTTTACAAAGCAAGGAACTGTGCTCCATTTTAAGAAACATGAAGTCCAGGCATCTCTGGCAGCGAACACCTTTCCCACCACAGGCCACCCTAAGGCACAGCAGGTGACAGGAATACTTCTCCACATCCTAACCCAGGTAGGCAGACAGTCTGACTAGGGTAAGGAGAATGGATGAAGCTCTGCCCAAGCAATCAATGAATCAACCAAAAGCACCATTAGCCACTGGAGAGGAGGAGGAGGAGGAGGAGGAGGAGGGTGACATTCTAGATCCTATGGAGAATGGTGATATGGCTTCTAAGAAGGAGGCAGTGAATTGGGCAACTTGTGAAGGAGAGGAAATGTGTAGAAGTTCCTGGGGCTGTTTTTTAAGATTTTTCTGTGTTGCTGGGCAGTGGTGGCGCACGCCTTTAATCCCAGCACTCAGGAGGCAGAGGCAGGTGGATCTCTGTGAGTTCGAGGCCAGTCTGGTCTACAGAGTGAGTTCCAGGACAGCCAGGACTGCTTCACAGAGAAACCCTGTCTTGAAAAANTTCAAGACCAGCCTGGTCTACAAAGTGAATTCCAGGACAGCCAGGGCTGTTACAGAGAGAAATCCTGTCTCAAAAAGCAAAAACAAAATAAAAAAACAAAAAACAACAAGACAAAATTCTTCTGTGTACAGATCTGATAAAATCTAGATCTCTAACACTGTTACGCCCAAGCCCCATGGACACTGTGGCTCTTTGCAGTTGTTTATACACAATTCTTTCTTTGTGGCAAATGAAGCTGAAGAAACCTGGGAATAAGGTTTGGGAAAAGGTTAATAAAATTCTTTGCCTAGTAAAAGAAAATGTCTAATGGTTATAATATATCAAAAACATTATTATAATACACCAAAGATGTTAAATTGCACCCTTTGCCTGGGTGAGTTGTATTCTAGTGAATTATGTCTCGATGAAGCTGTTTTTAAAATCTGTCCACTGCAGTGGAAGAAGGAAGGTCAGAAAATGAGTTGAAGTGTAGGCCAGGCAGCGTAATTCCACAGAATGATAATACTGAACTCCTCTTTCAGGGGCTCTCCTTCACTCACTTTCTCATTGCCCAAAATACAGGAGGAAGAGTGCCTATTGATTGGGACTCTGTGTCTGTGCTCAGCAGGAAGTCAGAGTTTATATACTGAGTGGTCCAGGGAAGCGAATAAGCAATTTCTTGGGCCAGCTCCCGGGTTAAGCATATTTAAAGACTATTTGAGGGCTGAGCTATTGGCAGAGTCACCAAGTTCTGTTTTGCAGCAGGACAAGTGTTCGATCTAACTGAAGTGAAGGTTGGCACATAGAGGAAGCACCACAAATCAGATGCCAGGCTGATCTCCAAATCATGGCGAACAAGCTTGGGTCTAAAACTAAATGCTGCCCTCCTTCAGNGTCCNCCAAAGAATGAGTGTGTCCAGGACCCCACAGAAAGCAAAATCTCCAGACGCTTGATCCCTTAGGTAAAGTGGAATAGAATTTGCATATGATCTGAGCTTATCACCCCATATATGTCAAATCATCTCTAGAGGACCTAATACAACATAAATCTTTATCAACTGTACTGCCATTCTGTACAGTTTAGAGAGTGGCACAAGAGTGGCAAACACAGATGTGTGTCTTTCCTAATATTTTCCATCTGAGGTTGGGTGAATAAACAGCTGTGAGACCTGTGGGCATATAGGCCTGACACTTGTACCAAAGCCAACAGTGTCTAGATAATGTACCAAAAAAAAATGCCTCCTCAGAAATTCAGAGCAACATGACTTGTGTAGGGCTATCAAGGATTTTCCCTTTGCCAAGTCCTCCATACTCATCATTGCTGACCATCCCTGGAAGCCTGGGAGTTCCCTCTCCTGGAAAAGCTGTCAAGCTTCTTACCTAAACATATACCTTCCCCTAATAAGAGACCTCCATTCGATAAAGGCCAAACCTCTGCTAAGGGCAACTGTCATTTGAAGTCTGTGGTTTCTGCTCCTGGGCCCTGGAAGATCAATGCACTTCCAGAGCCTAAGTTGATGTTATAGCATTGCTTAGATGACACTGAAGCACTTAATAAGGAAAGCAAATACTGATGTCAAANATTCCACCCAGTAGTATGGGAAAAAATTAATTTGAAGCTAAAAGCTGTGCCCTTTAGCTTTGGCCATCAGTACCAAGTTATGTGGGCTAATTCACAAACCACTGAGTCCCAGTTCCTTCACCTACAATACAGACTTAATAATAGTATTTGGGCTGCATGGCTCATGTATTCTTATAAGGTTAGATGAGATTAATGTGTATCTAAATACTTCAAAACTAAGTTCGTGACAAATTCAAGAACACTGTTAGCGCTTNTAATCTCTGAGGAGTTCCAGGGAAAGCTGGGTTAGGCTGGATTAGGTAGGTAGAACATTACTGTTCAAGTAGTAGAATGATGGTGAGAATTCCACCAAGGGAAAATATTCATTCAAACCACTGCATCTTGTGTCCACTTTGTAACCTGTTTGAGACCAAATGATAGTGTGGTGGACACCACAAATGAAGGTGTGGTAGAAGGCAAGAGCTAGAACCTGAACTTACTCTCTTACTTACTGGTGAAACTGTCTCCATTTGGAATTCTATAATGGGCTTTGAGATTGGTGGTATATATCTTTTTGCTTTAAATAAGACCCAGGAGATAACCATATTTCCATAGCACTATACATGAAGTCCCTAGTGAGTATTTGAAGGAATCCATAAGGTTAAAATAGTTACCAATGCAATGATTTCCTCTCCCACAAATGGGCCACCTCTACAGTTTCCAGGACAGGCACTTACTATTTTCTCCACTGAATGAGGACTGATGGGGACTCAGACATGTTCCACATTTAGCAGGACGATGGACACTGAAAGCCCTTGCTTGCTTGACAATTTCACAGTGATTCCTAACCCTCTGTGCTGCAGAGGAGATCATAGGCAGGGCCAAGAGCAGAGTCAAGTCAAATGAAATGGCTGCCCACCCCACCCCACAAAAATGGATCTAAGAATCCAAAGCAAAGGCCAATGATGTTCCCTTCACACTCACTGCTTTTGTGTGTACGAAAGCTTTGGGGAGAACACGAGTGACAGTCTCAGTCACCTGAAGGATTTCAGGTGGAAAATGAACCACCACGGACAGCAAAGATAAACTTCCACTGCCCCTCTTCTCTCTTCTTTCACCCATAGTAATCATGTGATCACCAAGGCCAACAGCCTTTTGTGAAAGCATCTGGCACTCTATTGGGGGCAGGGGAGTTCTGTGTGCACAGACGTAATCAAGGAACGAAAGGATTGTTTTAATTACATCTGCACTGAATATATACAGACTTTTCCTTTCCGGGTGTTCCCACTGTTCTGGGTATTGTAAACTACTGGAGATGTTTTAAGTATACAGGTGATGTGCAAGGGTTATTTGCAATGCTGTGCCATTTCATGCAAGGAACTAGTACCCACAGGAGTCCTAGGGCCAATCTTCTATAGACAGTGGCTCCTGCTCTGACCTCCTGTGTGTGGCATGCAACTCTGATGACCATTCCTTTACCCAGAGGCATCTCCTCCCTTGATTCCTCTGATACTGTCTCCCAGCCCAGCACCCCACCTATCTCCCTTCTCTGCATCTCTCTTGTCTCTTTCCTAGTCTCGATCGCCTAAGTCCTCTTTTGAGCTATCCATACTCCCTTGGTGGATCTGAGTTTAGGTGGCTTTCTGGCCACTTGTAAGGAAGTGACAGTTCCCAGCCAGCTCAGCCTTGAGGATCAAATCCGCATTCACAACTATATTTACATTTCCATACTTACTTACAGCTCCACAGCAACTCACAACCAAGATGGAACCGGCCGCCTCCCCATGAAAATAAGCTCTTTCCTAGCTTGCCAAGTTATTACCCATCTCATCTCTTCCTATCAAAAGCTTCTACTCCTACTCTGCCCAGGTCCCACTTCCAGGTCCNACAACTGGCTGAAGAATCTGTCACATGCTCTATTTACTTCAGACTTTCCATTATGCAAAGATTCTGCAGTAACTTCCCAAGCTAATTCTTGAAGGGTGTATGGTCTCTCGCGAAACTTTCTGTACAACAGAATCAGATGGCTCTTCTCGAAGTCATGCGTGTGTCACAATCCTGCTGAAACACGCTCAGTGCTTCTCTCAATTTAGAGTCCAGATCTTAATCCTTCAAGTCTAACCTTCTTCATAATCCATTCTTATCTCTGCTGACACCCAAGGTCGCAANATTCAGCGGAGTTTCGTCCTGGATGTTCTAAACTTGCCTTGAGTTTCTCCCTTCACCTTAAAGTCTCTTTGCTCCCTTTTGACCCCTCTCCATCTGCTGAAGTTATACCTTTCTTCACCGGCTAGCTCAAACTACTTCCACAAGGAAACTTATTCTGATTCTTCTTGTCAAAAATGCTGATACTGCGGGCTAAAGGGATGTTCAGCCGTTAAGGGTGTTGGCTGCTCTTCTAGAAGACTGGAGTTCAGTTCCCAGCACCCAAGTTGGGTGTCTCATAACCAACTGTCACACTAGCTTCAGGGGATCTGATGCTTTCTTTCAGCCTCCATGGGCACCTGCACACANGTGGCATATACTCACATATGTGTATATAATTATAAATGAAAAATAAATGCCTGTACTCTTGCTGGGCTCAGTGATTCACATCTATAATCCCAGCACTTGGGAGTCTCAGGCAGGAGAATTAGCACAAGTTTGAGGCCAGCCTGAAATATAAGATAAGACCTTGTCTCAAAAAGTGAAAATAAAGAGCAGAAAACAAACAAAAGCCCATGCTCAAAAGCACCTTGTACATACTTGGAGCTCCTGCCATGGTCTGTGACCACAAGGCACTTACTTCATCTCTTTTACATAACTCCCTTTGGAATGGGAGAGGCCAACTTGCATGGTTTGCTGAAAAGTACATGAGCTTTGAAACCAAAGTAATCAGGCTGTGTTTTTCCTGCAGTGACCGAATAACCAAACCTCCTGGTTTTAATGCCTTCATCTGCAAAAAGATCCTATGGAAATTCTTTCCAATTTGCCTGCTTACTTCAGCAATCAGCAAACTATAGTCCACAAGCCAAATGGGGCCCACCCACCACCCGATTTTATAAATAAAGCTTTATTGAAAGACAACTGTGCTCTTTTTCATTTCTGTACCACTCCCCCCCCAGTTGGTCCTTGTTAACTGGTTTATGTTCTCTTAGCTCCCCTTCTTCTGCAACCCCCACATCTTCCTCCTCACTCCCTCCTCAGCCTTCAGCTCTTAGCTTAGGTATCACATAATTTCCTTACTCCTCAATATAAATAGGAGGACCTGAGTTTGAGTCCCAGAACCTGCATTTAAAAAGCCAGGTGTGGTAGCACCTACTTCTAATTAATCCCAGCATTGGGGATTATAGAGACAGGTGAATCCCAGGGGCCATTTAGCCAGCCAGCCTACCCTACTTGGCTGAGTTCCAGGCCAATGCTGTCATAAAAATAAGGTGGATAGTGCCTGAGGAATGAGACCTAAGGTTGACCTCTGGCCTCCATACATGTACACACACACACACACACACGCACACACACACACACACACACAAGTATATGAGTTTTTTTTTTAAATAGTCACAATACTTGTCTTATAAGGTTCAGTCTTATAAGGACATCACATCAATAATGCCAAATCTGATGATCTCTGAATAACCCACGGTCCCAAACCCAGACTGAGTGAGGATTCCACTCCTAGAATCCCATAGGTTCCACCTGCAACCCACCAGTTCCATTGTCGGCCACTCCTGTTGGTCACAGGACTCTCTCAAAGACAAGGCTGCCCACTCCCTGAAGGCAAGACAATGTCTTACCTCACCTTTTATTTATTGCTGATGCCTCAGGATGGATCTGGCAGCGCACAGATGTGCTTAATAAATCCCCATGGAAAATGAAAACCTGTCAGCAAATATGAGCTGAATGAGTCAGCACTGCTCAGGGGTGACCTCAAAGGGGACTCAGTCTGGGGAAATGGTTATTGGGGAATCGGGTCCTTGCCATTTTCATGGCTGGTCTCTGCCAGCACCCCCAGATCACAGGTAGCATGCCCTTAGTAACCCCCTGCCTTGCTGCCTGGATTTCGTGTTAAGCAGCTTTTCCCAGCATCCCTTCTTGCCTGCAGGATAAATACCTGTGTGCTCAACAGTATAACTAATTAGAGAGANCCCTGGTGACTCTGAAAGCCCCAGGAGGCCAGTCACCAAGTTGAGTCCTTGGTCACTGGAACCTAAACAACGGGGAAGGCAGGTAGCATAGGGGACTTTGCAGCCAGGAGAGGCCTAGGAGCTCAGCCAAGTTTCATCCCAGGAGGTTTGCTGCAAATTCCCCACCAGGCCAGCCCTGAATCTGTGTGTGTAAACTAGAGCCTCATCTCTTAATGTGTTTGATGCTCGAGGGGGGTTGGGAGGAGCAAGGAAAACGGAGCAGTTAAGTGCATGGTTCTTTATACAGCACTCTGGGAAAATGGTGACAAGACTTTTCCTGAATACAAAACAATACAAAGTGGGTATTAATGGGGCAACTGCTCAGCATCNCGCTCTAATCTCCCGACACGCATGGAATCATTTCATTCTATCAGCAGCCCTCTGAGGTGAGCACCACCATTATCTCCATTTATAGATTAGGAACCAGAGACTCAGGGAGGCTTAAGATCCTGCCAGTGGCTGCATCCCAGCNAGTAAATGATGCTGCAGTATGTAAGCCTGGCAACACGGTCTACCTTAGCCCATGACAGGAAGCTCTCCACCTAGATCCTCCAAGGGCAGGCCAGCACTCCCCTCTACCCTGCCAGAGTCCCAGGTTCCTGTGGTCCACAAGCCTGAGCATATACCACCAAAGGGCACCAAGGCCCCTTCCCTGTGTAAGGACAGNCCCTCCATTTGACTGGTCACTGATGTGCAGCTACCGAGCCTGGTGCCAGGTCTTCCTTGTTTTCCAAATCACGGCAGAAATCCAGGTGGTTTTGTCATTGGTTTTATCATTGGTGTTTTTAATTGATGCTGAGAAAGACTGGGATCGTGGAGAGATGTGGTAAGAAGCAGGAAGGCTATGTTTTGTGTGCTGCACCCAGTTTCTGGTGCTGAGAGAGCAGCAGAAGTCTGAGATAGGAGCACAGGTTCAAGTGAAGGTTCTTNGGTACCCCTGGTATCAGACATCCCCACCTCAGCCTCCAGGTCAACATAGGGTCATCTGAAACAGCCTCCTTGGTGGCCATAAGGAAGACCAATTCACCAGGCTTATATTAGCTTCCTGGGGCTACCATAGCAAACTGCCACAAACTGAGAGGATTAAACAAGTGACCTCTCAGCTCTCCGGCAGGGGTGAGGGAGTCTGAAATCAGGGTGCTGATGGGTCTAAGGAACATAGGGTCTGCTCCAGGCCTCAGCTCTAGCAGAACCCTGCTCGGTGGCAGCATCGCTCCAGCCCTCATGTGGTGTTTTCTCTGTACACGTCTGAGCCTTTGTTTATAAGGACACCAGTTATAGTGAAGTAGGGGCCCAGCCAACTCCAGCATCCACCCCACAACTAATGACACTTCCAATACAATCCCATTCTGANGTCCTGGAGTCTCAGTGTCTGTCAACACATGAATCTGAGGAGCCAGAGAACACCCTCAAATCCGTAACAAGAATCTAAATCAGTGGTTCTCAACAGGTGGGCCATGACCTCTTAGGGGGTCACATATCAGATATCCTGAATATCAGATATTTATATTATAGTTCATAACAAGAGCAAAATTACAGTTATGAAGTAGCAATGAAATAATTCTATAGTTGGGGGTCACCACAACATAAAGAACTGTATTAAAGGATCACAGCATTAGGAAGGTTGAGGACCACTGCTCTAAATAGTTCCAGATCCAGAATCAGGATTTTCGAGAATAGATAGAGGCATGTTGCCATTTATTGTTGGAAAACTGCTAGATGAGAGGAACCATGAAAAGCCCTACAGGGGGTAAAGAGGAATTTAAAGCCCTTCTTCAAGGGTCTTCCAATGTTGCTGGGGGAAAAGATTAATGTAAAAACTATTCCACAGTTAGGTAGGATACAAAGACGTGAAAGCCAAACAAACTATCATCAAGAATGCGAGAGAGAGAGACAGAGACAGAGAGATAAAGATAGAGAGGGAGGGAGAGAGAGGGAGAGAGGAAGGGAGGGACGGGGGGAGAGAAAGAGAGAGAGATTCTTGCTTGCCTGTCAAAATTGGGAATGGAGTCTCAGTTTTTGACCATAGTATTGAGGGAGGCCCAGAATTCTGACCAGTGGAGATTGGGGGTGGGGCAGGGCAACTGGGCCATTCTAAAAGCACAGAACAGGTGAGCGGCAGAGAGAAAAAAGAACAGCACAAGCTGTGTTTGGGTTGAGTTCTTGCCCAGAGACCTGCGTGTGTGTTTGGTGAAGTCAAGTGAGAGAAGATGAAACCATTTCAGTTCGGTTCAGTTCGGTTCAGTTCGGTTCCCAGAGCCCTCAACTGGCAGCATAAGGAGTTTCGATACAAACTGTTAAGCAATTGAGAGTAATTTTGGTGGNAAATAAAAATAGTTCTGGTTAGTAATAAATAAGGGTGCTTGCCCTTTTTATTTTTATTACTTTGTTACTTCTGGCCAGTAATAAATAAGGCTCATAACCNAAGTTTGATACCTCAGACTCACATAGCAGACAAGAATGTGCTTCTGCAAGTTGCCCTCAGACCTCCACACACGTACCCTGGCACATGCATGTCCCCTCACATACCCACCATTAATAAACAAATGANATGAAAATACATTTTCAATTGTGGGGCTGGAGAGATGGCTCNGTGGTTAACAGCACTGGCTGCTCTTCCAGAGGACCTTGGTTCAATTCCCAGCACCCACAGGGCAGCTCACAACCATCTGCAACTCCAGTTCCAGGGGATCTGATGGTCTCCTTCTGGCCTTCTCAGGCACCAGGCACACACATGGTACNTAGATATTCAAACAGGCAAAACATCCATACACGTAAAATAAAACAAAATTATANATAGGGTCTAAGTGACATAGTGTCTAGGATGCCTTGCCCTCTGTCCTCAAGAGAAGTGTTGGGGCAATGACTTTTTGGGCTCTTAGGATCCCNTCTCTGATCCTTACATGAACATNGGTCTTTAACTCCCCAGTCAAAAAAGCCCATGGAGCTTGCTGCTGCCTTAGATCCTAGTGACATGAACTCCAGCTTTGCCAATCAAGATTTACCCCTGCTATGGGATACCCCAAGTCTGTTCTGTAAGGAGCCTNTAAGGTTCAGACAATAGAAGGTCAAAGTCCAGTTTCACCCTTTGCAGCTGAATAGCCTAGATCAAGCCACTTCTTAGTGTTTTAGCAGCTTCATCTATAAAATCTGGGTGACAGGGACATCCTCAATGTAAGAACACTATGAAGACCAAATTCAATAACATTATGGCTGGGACACAGTAGGTGATCAGTAGATAATACCTTAATTTCACTCTCATAATTAGTGTAAAATTATGGGTTTACNACCCATTAATTCATCTAGACTCTTCCAAATACACTGAATAATGACTTTCATCTAAAAGAAAATCTCTAAAGAAATATTTTGTCAAGATGTGTGCTGCTCATGGCAGCTAAGATGTGTTGCCATGGCCACGGCAATGCAGGCATTCCAATTAAAGAACATGAATTCCAGTGACTTAAGAGAGACACAAATGGACAAGCACCACAACAGAATTAAGTTTCTCTTACAGTTTGGGGGTCTGTCTGTCCTTCTTTCACTCCAAGTGTCTAACAAGTATGGTTAAAACCAAACATTTGGAGGTAGCNCAGTTGGTAGAGTATTTGCCTAACAAGAANTCCTAGGTTTGATGCTTAGTACCACATGGTGTGGTGCCACATGCCTGTAATCCCAGAATTAGGAGGTTCACTGTCATCCTTGACTACATAGCAAGTTGAAGGTCAGACAAACAACCATAGACTTCCACGTTTAATTTTGTGTGATTGGAACAATTCTTTGGGGAGGCGGAGATCATTTCCATAATAAGTAATGTTGCATCAGCTTACATAGCCTTATATAAAAGTTCCCATACAATCAGTNGAAGAGAAAAAATGCACNACGGTGGAGGGAGAATCTGAATGAGACTGTCATCCCAGTAGTAAAGATGAAAAGGTGAGCATATTGTAATATGCTCATCTGCATGTATAATTTTAAATGTGATTTTTTTTAAATGATGAAGTTTCTTTGCTATAAAATTAGTAAAGATTGAAAAAAAGGCATTATAGATAAGAATGTAGGAACACAGCCCTGTTATATAACATCAGGGGAAAAAGGAGATTTGGCTTTGCCTCTCAGCCTGGCAACACACAGCAGAGCCTTCGAATACACTTGTTATTCTAATTCTAGGAATTTATCCTGAGGAAAAAAGACACNGAAGGCATAAGGANATAATGAGTTCTTATGGGCTTGGCTTCTAAAACAAATTTAAATTTTGACTTACCAGCCAACTCTCCTTTGGAAATTACCTACCCATTTCTGATCCTAGTTTCTGCATCTTTAATCTAGACAGACTGAAACCTACACCTCAGTGTCCTGGGCAGGAATGAAGGAGAGACTAAATCAAATCAACCAGGCAGTGTACCAAGCAGGGAGTGAAGCCTGAAATACAAGCTATCACTCTGCCTATCTAGGTCACAGTGATAGATTGGTCAAGTAGACTATCCAGCCATTAAAAATGATACTCCAGAGAAGCAGAANCCAACTCCTGCCCCGCTCAGGCTAAGCTTGGCTAGTCGCCTGTTTTTATAAAGTTTTATTGGCATGTAGGCACGCCCACTAATTTACATACCATCTGTGGCTGCTCTCCCATTCCTTTCACAGGGTCTAAAATAGCTACTATCTGGACCTTTACAGAGCGCTTCCAGTCTGTGGTCTAGAATACTACTGAAAACTGGAAATGTTTTCAATCTATTAAGTGACATTTCCTAACGTTAAGTACAGTCTCTAGTTTTTGTTAAATCTTAAGGTACGGAAGAAGATACTTCAGAAGTTATTGTATGCTGAGGGCTATTACNCATTTTATGACCTTCTTTGTATTTATCTATAATTACTGGATTTTCTGAAGTATTAATGATGGACTGTTTCTGTCATGAAAATAGTTTTAAGAAAGTAATTGGAAGGAAAGAGATTTTTTCTCTGAAACCCAACAGACAACACTTCAATGGGAAAGCAAAATGAAGGATATTTTTTCAATTAGTGAGAAAGATATAGACTGGCATTCTCTTGGTTTTTTTCATCCTGTCTATCTGTGAGAACAGATAGATGAAGAATGTGGAAGATAGAAATGGAAGAAAGAAAGCAAGTACAGGAATAGTGTGTGGGGGATGGTAAACCTGTTCATGACATGGAGAGTAGCTAAGCTCAGCAACTCCTGCCACAAGACTTTGCCAAATTCAGGGGTGTCGACCAAACTTTGAACGTCAGAATCACNATATGTAACCAATACAGGGAGAAGTCACTTGGCACAAAAATCTCACCTGATAAAGGTAACTAGAGGTGTCTAAAGGATGGATGATCAACGGTCTGTCAAACATTCATTTATGGCCTTCCTGCTTGGAGTCAAGCACTTCCAATAGCCTTGTGTGACAAAATGTGATGCGTAAACTCATGGGCCTCGTCACAATGATCTAGTTAATAGACCATGGANACAACTGTGATCTCAGGAGATTACAACAAAGCTGAAAATTCCTGTCCACACATGAGCATAACCATTGTAAAGTGAGCACAGAGAAACAAACCTACTGCTTTGCCAGTCACATGAAAGCAACATAGATACAACTATGCCCAGTGCATGGTGCACCATAGTGAGAATAAGTGATGTTATACTCAATAATAAGAATGGGTGAGATGATATACTCACTGCACCTTAGTAGACTCCTACTTAGGAAAATCAGTGCCAGACATGGTGGCACACACCTGCAGTCCGAGCACTCGTGAGGCCACGGCAGGAAGAATGCGATGGGTTTGAGGCCAACTGGGCTACTACATACATACTATTCAAGCCTTGTGTACACTCTGTGATGAACAACAAAATTACCTATCCATTTTTCAAAATATATGTCACTAAATGATGCACAGAACTATACAAGAATAAATGATGCATAGAACTATACAAGAATAAAAAGATTCCCATGGACCGAGGAGTGAGGGGTGACTTTCATCAGAAGGAATTGGGTGGATTTTCATTCATATGCTATGTGGATGCCGTTACGTCAGTCACTGAGCCCCAGGTGTCTGCTCTACCTGTGCATCAGTGGGTGATTCAGTGAGTGGGTGATCAGTGAGGCGGATTCAGGCACGTGTCCTTCAGGCAACTCTAGGCATTTGGGGTTGGGGCTGGGGGAGGTAGCGACAGCTCTCTAAATCAGCACTCAGAGAAGAGGAGATTGCTCCGTGGCAGCATCTAGAAGAGTGTGAGGCCAAGGACACACTGGGCAGGCTGAGGGCACTATTGCAGAGATTAGGACAAAATCAAGCAGCATTTGTTAAATGTGCCTGAGAACACTCCTGTCCAGTACTTTGTGCTTANAAGGAGCTCAGTAAACACACTTGCAGCTGGCAGTGGTTCTAATTAATGGTATACTCCTATGACCATAAAACATAAATTTTCTTAGATGTGTCCCAGTGAGTTCTCTGCACATCCTTCCTCGGTTGGAGCCANGTAACAAGGAGAGCCAGGAATGGGAATCTGCTTTGTTTTGTTTTGCTTTCTTTGGGGCTGAGACTCAAGGNACACATGTGTCNACAGGGGAGAACCAAGGTTCTGGAGCATGCTGAGCTCTGTACAGTAATGGCTGTAAAGGAATGGTCCCCAATCCCTATGACATGACATTGGTCTTGCAAATTGCTAATGACCACCACTGAGGAGGGACCTAACTGCCATTGTGCAGAGTCCACTGGAAGGTAAACTTGAGTGGTACAGTTCTGTNATTCCAGCCTGGCCCTGCTTCATGGAGAAGCCACGGGAAGTAGCCTTCAAAACACAGAAACCTACATCAGGAGGTCTGACTGTTAAAAGCTAATGACCCTAGCTGAGTCTCGTCATCTCTCTGAACCTCAGCTGTTTCCCAGGCAGAACTAGATANCACCCCCTGTATTCATGGACAACACTTGCATGGACACAGGACAGTTGTCCCTTGATACCCAAAAGAGATTTTTTTTTTCTGGCCCCTTTCAAATATAAAATTCCTAGAGGCTCAAGTCTATCATATGAAATATTTGCATATAACCTGCACACACATCCTACCATATACTTTAAATCATCTCTAGACTGTTTATGATATCTGATACAATGTAAATNCCATATAAAAATGACTATTTTCCTTAATATTTTTGTTCCGAGGCTGGGTGAAGCCATGGATACAGAATTACACATGGGCAGGAGAAGAAGTCAACTCCCACTGAAGGATACAGAGTGCTAAAAGAAACTAGCTACCAGACCTCAGTGACCTCAGTAGTGTCACCAGACCATGTAACGCAAGGACTAGAGCATCTTGCTTATGAAATGGTGACACTCTGCTATGTCTGAGAAAGCAATGGAGGTGAGCCACTCCCCNGATGGCTGCCTTCTTNCCATCNGGGTCTAAGTTCACAGCCTGGTATGTGAAGACAGACTGAGCACCAGTACTGCTTCCAACATGAGGAGCAAGCATTNTTTACCCATCGCAGCCCCTTTCCTCACACTCAGACCAGCATGTGACATCACTCTGAGCTGTGGGTAATCCCTCTGCCTGAAGCCCTGGCCCAGTGCCTGGTACAANGTGGATCCTAATGAGACAAGAGCCACTTGGACACTGTGCCTGAACAGAAGCAGCATCCAGCAGGTGGCATGTCTTCCTGGGATATTTCAGAACACACAGCCCAACACTTCCAGTGACTCTATATGCTCTTTTTGTATTTAAAAAGCAAAAGGCAAACANAGAAACAAAAAAACAGAAATCTCCTCAATAATGCACAAGGGTAAATAACATGGNCTGGCAGGAAGGGACAAACCGCTCCAGGAGGTTGATTAGGACATTTANGCACATGAACATGGGGCAGGCTCTAAGCACTCTTGCATACCCACTGCCCAGCTGACTATCTGTGAGTGTCTGGGGACAAGCTGGCATGGCAGGGCAGTGCTGGAGTTACTAACCTGTGAGAAAATATCCCAACAAAGATATCTACAGATGATTCCCCAGCCCCTATCAAGTCCCCTACTACATAAAAAAAAAAGCATCTGTAAAAAGCCAGTTGGTAAATACTTTAGGCTTTGTTGATCATACAGATTGTCTCTGTCACAACCATTCCACTCCTCAGGGGAAGCTCAAAAAAGCCATAGATAATTCATAAATGAATGTTATGACTGGGTTTCAATAGGACTCAATATACNAACACTGACACTTAAATNTTTTTCATGTAGCATAAAATATTGCTTCTGTTTTGATCCCTGCTCCCCATCATTTCAGGATGTAAATGCCAATTTGAGCTTCAGGGATGCAAAACCAGCATGGGGACAGATTAATGACATGTGACAACAGTCCTTAAGTTGTTCCTTCCATCACTGGACTCTTCTCGGCAATGTGATGAAGTTTGATATTAATAACTCACTAAAAAGGGGATGTTTACTGTCCATTCCCTGGATAACAAGTGTCAGCATNGGGTTTCTTGGATAGGTCTTTGACGGGGCTCAACAGCCTTGAGCCACCTTAACNTTCAAGGCCATAGTCTCCTGTGGAAATTTCATTATAACTTTTGCACCCATTGGTGGGAGAGGGGGGTCACCCTATACGTAATAAGCAGATTGGCATATGCCTCTCAAGCTAAGAAAAACACATGCTGCCTGATTGCTTTGCACTGTTTGCAAAAATGTGAAGTCTGCACTATTGATTAGGGATGCAACCAAATTGGTAGACTGCTTGCCTAGCATGCACATAACCCTGGGTTAAGTCCCTAGCACTCTAGCACTGAATATAGTGGGTGTGGTGCCACATGCCTGTAATCCCAGCACTTGGGAGGTATAAGCAGGAAGATCAGAAGTTCAAGATCATCTTTGGCTACATATCTAGTTCAAAGCCAACCTAGGTTACATAAGACCCCATCTCAAAAAAAAAATAGCCCACTGTATTTTTTATGNCTTGATGCTATATACTTTAAAAAATATAGAATAATTGAGGACAAGTGGAATTATGAGAAAGTCATACTGGTAAGGATAAGTCAACGGGAATTTTCCTTTATTCTTGTGTGGTGATATTTTTGTTTGTACTCTAACAAATAAAGCTTGCCTGAAGATCAGAGGGCAGAGCCACCCAGTAGCTAATCATAGAGGCCAGGCAGTGGTGGCACACACATTTAATTCCAGTACTTGGGATGAGGAAGCAGGAAGATCAAGAGTTCAAGGCCACCTTGGGCTACAGGAGATTGAATCTGTCTAAAAGAGAAACAGAGCCAGGTGGTGGTGGTGGCTCACACCTTTAATCCCAGCACTAGGGAGGTGGAGACAGGAATATAAGGCAGGTGAAGACAGGATCTCACCCCCTTTCAGCCTGAGGAGTCCTAGAGGTAAGAAGTCTTTCTAGTGGCTGGCTGCTCTTCTCTAATCTTTCAGCTTTCACTCCCATATCTGGCTCCNGGTTTCTATTATTAAGACTAATTAGAATTCTCACTACATTCATGTGACTACATCATTGGCATGGTCACACCCTCATGACATGGGAATATCTGTGTGCTGTAGGATGTCTTTCTGTATGCTGTGAGTATGTGTTGCTCTCATTGGTTGAAAAATAAAGCTGTTTAGCCAATGGTGAGGCAGAATAAGGTTAGGTGGTACATTCAAACTGAAGACAGAGATGAAGAAGGGTGGAGTCAAGGAAGATGCCGGCCCACCACCCAAGGAGCAACAAGATGCCAGCAGACTGGTTGTTACCACAGCCACGTGGCAAAATATAGATTAATGGAAATGAGTTAATTTAAGATGAAAGAGCTAGTTAGCAAGAAGCCTGAGCCTTAGGCCATACTGTTTGTAATTAATATAAGCCTCTGTGTGTTTACTTTGGANGGAGCAGCTTTGGGACGGGGTGGGACACAGGAAAACTTCCGTCTATATCTGTACCTTGAGAAAAACCTGATTTGCCCTCCAGTGGGTAGCAAGGTCTTTAAGACCCCTCTACCCTCACTACCTGTGTCTGAAACATACAACTTCTCTGCCCTCCTATGGTTCTCGGCTAAAACAAACAGAAAGAACACATCAGCTTAATCTGTCCTGTGTCCACCATGACAATTACGGGAAGGAAAACTCCACTTTCAGCATTCCCCATCCATAACTATAAAACAAGGAGGGAAAATTCCAAAACAATTTTCCTTGTCTCCTCTGAGACGGACAGAGTGGTAAGCCGAATAAGGTCCCTCCAAAGCCACCCACGTTTTTCAGGCTCTCACATCCATATGCCCTTCAAGTTGTGAATGAGTGTGTTACTATGCATGGCAAAGGGGACTCTGTAGGTGTGACTAGATTAAGGACTTTGAGGTGGAGGGCTTATCCTGGGTTAGCTGGGTGGACTTCTGTGTCATGACAGAGGTTTTGGATGAGAAAGGCAGGATCATCATGATAGCCAGGGAGGATATGATGATGTATGCAGGGATAGAGTGATGTGAGGCTGTGTACTGGAGAGGAATGGAAAAAGAAGGAACTGGATTTCTCTTAGAGCCTCAAGAGACTACCCAACACTGCCAAGTCCTTTCAGACCTCTGATCCCCAGGATGCTGAGGGAATATATTTGTTCTGTTTTAAGCCACTCAATTGGGGGCAATTTGTTACAGCAGCCAGCGGAAGCTGATACATGATGTAGCTCCTGGAAAATGTTACAGATGAAAAGGAAGCAGGGTTTCTAAGGCAATGACTGGATCTTGTTACATCTAACCCTGAGGACAGGGACCATCTCCTCCTCTGTCATACAAGGTTCCTAAGCTCCAAGATGACTGAGCATGGAAATAAAATAGAAGGTTGAAAGGGTTAGTGGGCAGCTAGAGAACACTGTAGTCATACACAAAAAGCCTTACCCAAGAGGACTGTAAAGGACGAGATAGAAATGGAATGTNTCTTTATTTATAGCAAAGCCTGCCTCCCCTCTCAAGTATGTGACAGAAGAGCTGTTTTAAAGTTTTATTCTTCAAACTTGGCTGCAGAACTTGGCTGTGTCTCAGAACTGTGCTTTTGTATTTAGCTTTCAAATCTAAGAAGCTGTCCATGGTTAAATTGTAGGCAGAAGGGGATGTGCAGGCAGGGAAAATGCTGTGGGGAGTGGAGCAAGGTTGAGATGGTATTCTTATTTAGTTAGCTGCTTAAGAAAAACAAATAAAGGATAAAATAGCAAATGGCTTGGAGAGGCTCCAAGATGAAAATTTTCTGGATACTTNGGCATCCACAAAGCTCTCAGGGGATGTGGGGTGCTGCTGCGGGGCTAGTCAGACCACAGGATGGGGNCATGGTTTAGAAGGTAGAAAGCAAAGGGAAGAAATGGGTCCTCATTCTTAGGAATCCCCTCACTACTGTTCTGTGATCAATGACAGAGAACTTTGCAGCATCCAGGAATGCTAGTCTGTGTATGTAGAGCCAATAGTGGCCTTGTAGAAGATAACACTAGTCTGTGTATGTAGAGCCAATAGTGGCCTTGTAGAAGATAACACAGAGCAGGAGTCACATGTGACAGAGGTCATGCCTTTTGATCTAAGAATTTTAAACTTCGGTAATAAAAATAAATAAGAAATTAACTAAATTGTGCTACAGGGGCTAGGGGTGTAGCTTAGTTGGTAGAGTATTTGCCTGGGACATACATGGAACCCTTGCTTTGATTTCTGGTACCATATAAACCAAGCATGGTAATGCATGCCTTTAATCCCAGCACCGGGG
>LZPO01027123.1:1386307-1398577 GCA_001675575.1 Neotoma lepida
ATATATATATATGAAAAATGTTAAACCAAATTTAAATGTCAATTTTCCCATGATTTTGCAACATAATACACCTACAGAATGACGGGGTGGGAGGGTAATGGAAAACACACATCAAATAAGTACTTTTCCAGTTTAGTTGAGAACGAAGTTCTCCTGAGATCATTTTAAAACTCCAATTCCAAGCACCCGTCCCAGACTTATTGGAGTAAGGTATACAGGGGTAAGAACATTCTTTGAGGGCTGGTGTTTTTTATGAAGAACCCCTGGACAATTTGATAGACAGCTAGTTTCCAAGATCATCACTACACTGGGCAGCTCAGGGACCCAGAACCCTAAAGGTTCAGGATATAAAGAAACCCTGGGTGTCTTAATGAATGATTAAAGGTTTCTTTTAAATAGATCTTTAATGTGACCAATACATTTTTCATACACACCTCTGATCCAAAATGTGAATATGAAAGATGAAAAACTAAATTAGAACATCAGTTCAAGTCAATAAATAAATCATGCCTCCGGGGAAGTACAACTTCTCATAGTTAATGACACGAAAACGTGGAAAGAAAGTAAAGTGTGTTCTGAAAGGTGTGGGCTTGCTCATGTGTCAGGATCCTCCTAAACGGTGTCTGAGAGTCACAACAACAAAGTTAACAGCAATGTCCTGAACATTTCCAAGAGCTAGAAGGGAGGTTTTGACTGTTTCACTGAAAAGAAATAATAAATGCCTGAGACGAAGTGTGTGCTAACGGCTGAGCTGTGTACATGAACTCAAAAGTAACATGGTGTTGCCATGCATTTGCACAATTATTATGTGTCAATTAGAAATAAGAAAACTGAAAGTCACATCATATTGTGAATGCCCTTGTCTCATTTATCACTCAGAAGTTTACCCAGAGCCTCTGTCTCTCTGTTGACATATGGATCAACACATCACCATCTAAGCAAAAGTCTCACACTGAGGATGTCTATGTCAAGAGGAACAACCAAAGAGAGAAAGAAGGCAAAAACTCTCTTGTAGACACTTGAGAAAAGGTCCAGATAAATGGCTACAACCTCGATAAAATGGTCTCACAAAAGGAGTTCTAGGGAAAATTCTGGAATTTGGCCTGAGCTCCTAGATTCACCCTTTACTGACAACAGGCCCCAGTTGCCAAGTTCTTAGTTGTAACCAAACAGTANCCTACAGCATTGGAAGCAGAAAACTGTGTGATTATGGTAAGGATCAAGTACAGGCAGNGCTTGAGTAAGTCAAGTAGTGTAAGTTTAATACGGTTCCAGACTGGGGCTCACCCTGGACAATAAGCATGCTTCCTTCCTAACAGACTGAACAAATTCAGTTGTCTTAGAGCCTTAGCGCAGTGTCTACATGAACACATACATACTCCTCCCATGAACGAGTCACAAGAAAGGTAGACTCTTGTTCCTAGTTGCTGTTGCTCTAGAGAACTACAAATNTTGTTTGTTTTTAAGTAACAAAACAAAGAAGCCCCTGCTTCCACACACAGAGGGAAAAAAAATCAAACTTATTAAAAACCTGTAGAAAGTTTTGTACCTTCAAAATACCATNTTAGTGGAAGGCATTGGGGTGGTATCATTTCACATTCCTTGTTGACCTTTAGTAATCTGTGGATTGGGGCTGGAGAGATGGCTCAGTGGTTAAGAGCACTGGCTGCTCTCCCAGAGGGCCTGGGTTTGATTCCCAGCACCCAGATGATGGCTCACAACCCTCTGTAACTCTAGCTCCAGAGAATCCAATGCCCTCTCCTGGCCTCTTTGGGTACCAGGCATATATGGGGTGTACATACACACATTCAAGCAAAACAATCATATATAAAATAAAAATAAACAAATTCATTAAAATAATAANNCCCTCAACAATCCTTGTATTGTTTTCTTCTCTCTCCAAAGGCAACTCATGGCATCAATTGACTTTGTTCAACTTACTAACAATGTGAGCATTTACATATCTTATAATTCATCCTTTCTCCAAGTGTAACTATCCCTATAAGACTTAAAAAGTAAAGAGAAATAAATACTTATTATGGACCACAGTATGGACCAAGGTGGACAAAGATGTCTCACTTCATTGGAATGGATTTTTACAACAATCTCCCGCCTGCAGGATGGACTTATAACCCAAGTCCAACTCCAAGCCATGTTCCTGNTCTCCTGGCCCTGGGTCCTCCTGCCTGGGGTGGAGAAAATAACAGCAACCCATCACCTCTGTGCTATTCTGTATGTTTCATTAAACTGCTTGGCTCCATTAATGAATTTTATATTATTTACTATAATTTAATAGCCATCTTTCTTACAGACAGGCTCTCCCAACATTCTTTTGAGAAACAAAGGATTACAGGATTTTAACCCAAAGAAAGAGTGATATAAGAGTTCTATTTTCACACACACACAAAAGTCACCTTATTGATCACCCAGGAATGTCTAGTTCAACACTGTCCCTCTGATTAACACAGACCAAATACAGAATGACAGCAGGCANGGATCCCAGCAGACAACTCAAGTATTCAGTGAAATGAATAAACATTCAACTCATTTCCTTATTAATATATAATACTGGTTAGCTTAAGTTTTCATAGACAAGCCAAGTAATTAGTACCTTAAATTTAACACACATAAAAATAAACTCATGAGCCATATCTCCTTCCTTTANAGTATGTTCCTCTTTTAAATGGCCCTATTAAAATTGACAGTAGCAACATTTTTCCAGTATCCAAGGTCCATAACCTAATCCTCTGACCCTCCACACACCTCTTCATCCCACATTTGCTCAGTTTTCAAGNGAGTTATAATTCAGACTTTACTCCTTNCTGCTGGTCCCTCTTTGTTCTGAAGGGCATTTCACTGCCCAGAAGAGCATCCTTCTNAGCCTCTTTACAGATGCAGAAATACTCTCAAGATATCTGCAGCCCCCACCTTGGTACCTTTTGGCTCACTGTGGAAAAACCCTGANTCCCAAACAGATTGATTTTACAACNCTCAGTACACAGTGTTTTCATGATTAAACTACCCATAATCCAATACTCTACAATCTGGCTNNGTCTATCTCTGGCCCCAATCTTATCTCTCTTTGCTCCTTGCCTTTCNTGATCAGATCCAGTGGCTGTTTAGTTTCCAGCGTTGTGCCTTTGCTGGGGTCTCATTATCTGGTGGGTCTTTCCTCTCTGCTTTTCTCATGTGACAACCCTGCACATCCTTTGAAGCTGAGTCCCTTGAAACTACTNCTCCACAAGGACTCCTCGACCTGAAGCTGGGAAAATTAGCTTCCTCTCCTGATAGCAGAGAACACTCTCTTTGCACCTAGTTTGCANATTAACATATTCTATTCCAGGTGTTACGGGTCTCTTAAGTTTCCCACCAACTTGAAGCACTGAGTGGCCACACCTTGGCATCTTGCACCAGCATCTGGACCAGCCTTGCGTATCCTGAGAGTTCAAAGAACTTTCAATTAGATCTGCATTGCACTGTGAAGGTCACAGAAGGAGCATACACTCTCAGCTACATTACTTCAGCAATCTAGGGATTNACACAAAACTGAATGATATGAAATGTTTCAAGTGCCCAATATCAAGTTTGAGAAAATTTTACTTCCTTGAACTTCAGAATTAAACAATGAGAAGACAATCCTCGTTTATCCTAATAGCACTTTAGGCAGATAGCATCTATCTCACACCATCAGTCAGCCCTCCCAGAGAACAGACACACAGAGGCAGCACGCCCAGTGGTTCCCTGGGCATCTTACTTTGCAGTAGACAATCATGTTGGGAGAACTCTCTTCTGGATCAGCGATCCCCACTGCTCTCTGGTCCCCGGATCCCTGAGCCATCCTGAGTGTCTTCTCTCACACTGCAAAAATAAGTGAGTATACCGTTAAGTCAAGAATGAACTTTTTGGTTTTTTTTTTTTCATTTGTTTTTAAAGAAAGCATTGAAAGGCAAATAATTGTCTTTTTGCCAGATATACTGGACAATCTCTAACCTCAAAGTAAAAGGTCCTTTCCAGAGTCACCTACTCTGAGAAGACATATGCAAATCTTAATCTCCTGGCAAGAGATGAAGCCAATCATTTTGATGTCGATTTTCCTTAACAAAGATCACTTTCTGGTTAACTCCTATACAGTAAAATATGGGTATTTCATTATAGAAATGCAAATAAAGATCCCAAAAGTTACCACTTTATAGCCACTCCAATTATAGTAATAAATAAAAACTAAAAATTCAATAACAAGTGTTAGCCAGCTGTTGGTGGTGCACACCTTTAATCCTAGCACTCAGAAGGCAGACATAGGCATTTCCCTGAGTTCAAGGCCAGCCTGATCTACAAAGCGAGTTTCAGGACAGCCAAGGCTACACACACACACACACAAAAAAACCCTGTTTCAAAAAGAACAAACAAACAAGCAAAAGGAAAAAAGACAAAAGCAAACCAACAACAAAAAGAAAGTGTTGACAATGAAGTGGGTAAACAAGCCCCCTCTAGATGGCTGGTAGGAATGTCAAATGATACAAACAGCAGAAACAGTTTAGTGATCTTCAGAAGTTAAATACAGAATTAGCCTGTGACCTAGCAATTCCACTTCTATGTATGTACCCCAAGACTGAAAACAAATACTCAAATACTAGTAGTAAAATATTCATAGCAGTCTTAGTGACACTAACCAACACGTAGAAACAACCCAGATGTCCACCAATGCATGAATGAAATACTACTCATCCATAAAAGGGAATGAGGTTCTCATATATGCTACAATGTAGATGAATCATAAAAAGAATTCTGCTATATGAAAACAGCTGGTCAGGAAAAAAAATCATGTATGTTTATGACTCCATTTATCTAAAGTATCCAGAAGAAGTAAATTCACGAAGACAGAAAACACTGGTGGCTGCCAGCACTGGGGGAAACAGGAATGGCACGATCATTTTGCAGATATGGAGTCTCCTCTGAGGACGATTGAAAACATTTTGAAGCTAGAGGAGGATGAAGGTTGTAGATTACTGTGAATGACTAAATGCTTCTGAATTCCACATTGGAAGATGAGTAATTTTATGTTATATGAATTTCACCTGCACTAAGGAAAAAAGAATGTGTTTCATTCAACCTTTTTGAAAGCCTGTTAAAAAACAGCAGTAAGATAATGACATGCATAGAAGACCTAGGAGTAACCAGAGGAACTCAGTTCCTGATGTAATAATGCTGCACTTGCTGTGTGAGCCTGAGCATGCTGGTAACTTACTGGGTTCCCTTCTCAGAACCACAGGACCTTTCTCCACATCCCNCCTANACTGGAGGGCGAATCCCACAGAGCTCTCACAGGTGAGTCNGAATGAGAGAAAACAGTGCAAAGCCAGAGAAGTCCTTTCTAAATGTTATCACTAATCTAAGAGCCGGCCAGAGCTATCTGCACAAATTTCATGGGCTTTTCATCAAANAAACTTGGATAAATACCGTTCTTAAAAGGCCATTCAGTTCAAGAGAAAAACTCAAGAAAGATCCTATCATAAACTACATTGGTACCAAAGGTCATTCTATAAAAACAAATTAGGGTGGGAGATGGAGAAGAGACAGGAATCAGTAATTTATGCTAAGAATGTCATTGCCCAAAATACCCAATGCAGAGTGGAGACTTACTCCACATTGTTTGACTTAGAGTGTGCTTTCAAGCCAGACTGCATGAAGGATTGAGAGACTCACCCTCTTCCATCACTCTTGGCTGTNGTGGGANGGCTATGAATAGCGTGCTACAGGGAAACCCAGGATTTTATTCTAATCAGTGACTTTTAAAGTGAAAACACCGCTTCGTTTTGCAACACCTACTTGCTTGCCTGCTTCTCTACCTTAATATAGAATATGACAGGGCATGAGAAACAGAACCAGGGACCACCTGTGCATCCTCACTCATCCACAGACTGGAGCCCTGTAGGGCTTGCATTGCTTTCTTTTAAAACAAACACTTTCTCACTTCCACCTAGAAAGTGATGTTAGAATAGGAAAGTCGGTGATGACCTAGAAACTAACTTCACAGTCTTGTGTCTTTGTTCAGCCCCTCCCCCGACGCCACCACAGAAATGTCTCTGTGAGCTCTGATGTTCCCCGAGCTGGAAACCGTTAAGCAAAGGCCAATTAGAGGGTAAAAATTTAGGGAGTCTAGTACTCACGAGAAAAGCTTCTATTTTNGGTTACTCTATCAGCTAGTTCTGAAACTCAGACAAGATGTCTGAGTTTTCTAGGTCTGGAATGAATCAGTTCTAAAAGAGTAATATAGCTACCTGCTAGTTCATATGTCAACAAAGTCAGAGAGCTGTGCCGGCAAGGACTTTATCAATGGACTCACTGAGGACAATGCTGCGTGAACTGAGGAACTAGACCTTCATTCATCACTATATGCTCACAATGTTTCTTTTCTGTGAGGATAACAGAAATGAAATGAATGGGAACACTGAGTGTCTGTGAGACTTTGTGTGTATATGCCTGCATATGTGTGCAGGCAAACACACATCTAGAGATCAGAGGACAACCTGGTGTGTCACTCCACTTTTTTCTGAGATGGGGTCTTCACCGGCCTGGAAATCACCAAGTAGACAAGGCTGGCTGGCCAGCAAGCCCCAGGGATCCTCCTGTCTCTGCCTGCCCAGCACTGGAATCACATGCATGTTACCATGCCCAGCTCTTCTTACATGGATTCTAGAGGGTGGAAATCAGGTCCTAAAACATATTTTCAACCCAGCCATTCTCTCACTCCATGGAATGTTTTAAATTTCATAGCAAAAATAGAATTTTCTTCATCTCATGTGCATATATGTATATATAAGAAATGCACAGCAAAAAAATTCAGATACTTTTATTATGATATTTAAAGAACATAAGCATTTTCTGAAAACATGACTTCATTTCCACAGGAAACAAGCATCCTAGTGATATTGTCCATTGTACCTCACAGTGAACAAGAGAACAACTGGCAATGTGCTCAGACAATGCATTCCACAGTTTCCACAGAGAGACTTACAAGCCAGTCTCTGCCATCACACTGAACACAAGCTCCCACACTTACTACCTGTGTGATCCAGGGCAAGCTACTTCCCCTCTNTGTGTCTGTTTTCTTCGTCCATCACAAACCACCGTCTGCATAGCATAGTGAGCCTTCTGAACTGGAAAGCCTGGATTCTCCACATGAACCACATCAGACCATCTACTCCAGACCTCAGTGATAAAAGCCAGCATCCTTACAATTTCTTCCCACTGTGATATAGAACCAAAGAATTTACAATCTCTTAACTGTCCTTCAAAGACTTTTCCAGAATGTTCCATGTTGGTNATCATTAGTACTTATGAGCCAGCCCATTTTTCTCCATTTCATGACAGTGCTGGGCAGAGCATTCTCTGCCTAACTCATCAGACACAGATACACACACACTGCTGAGCTAAGTGGGAAGGCAAAAGGACTTGGAAAGAGAAGAGTTTGGGGGTCAGCCTGGAGTCCCATCTCGGCACTGGCCTCGCTGAGCTTTGGGCTTTGGCATTTNAAAACCACTCCAGATACCTAGATCTTTACTAGAAAGAGGTAATGCACTATATAGGGNTGCTTCTGAAGAGGAACAGGGAGAAGCCATATAAGTGACCTGACACAGATGGTTGTACAAACTGCTGTGAACTAGGGAGATGCTCAATTGATAAATGACTTGCTTTGCAGCGACCTGAGTTTAAAACCCACAGCCCTTGTGAAAAAGCCAAGCATGTAACCTTAGTGCTGGGAAGGTAGTCACACTTATATCCCTGGGGCTGACTGGTGTGGAAGAGACTGTCTCAAGGTGGACAGTGCCCAAGAATGGACACATGGCATTGTCTCCTGGCCTCAACATGCATGTGCACACATGCATACCCACACATACATGAACAGAGAGAGAGTATTGTCATGTTTGAAGCCAGGCCTTATCCAAGTAAAATCCCCAGGTCTCCTATATCAGAATGGAGAAAAACCCTACCACACCAGCTCCCCAGTATTCCAAGCACATCCAGAACCAACTTCAAGAAAATAACCACTTCCTTAGTCATGAGACAATGTTGTGCAAAGTCTTGAACATCAGGCCTGCCACTCTTGGTACCCAGCCCCCATACCCCCAACTCAGGGAACTGTCAACTGAACTTAAAAAGAAATCAAATCCTGGCTGTGAACNTGGCTGAGTATTCATGCCATTGAACAAAGCCCCTGTTGACATTATTCCTTCTCCGCCATGTTACATCAATGTATTGTTTGCCTCCACCCCCTAAAACCAATGGCTTTTCTTTAAAAAAATGATGAGTGTTAAGTGCCTCTGGAGGGAAAAATGACAAGCTGTGTGCTAGCTCCATAGTACAAGTTTGTTTACACAGCTCTAACGTGAATGAGTGGGCAGGAGCCTCAAGAGGAAAAGGCTGAAGAACAACAGTGCTAAGAACAAACAACTCCCTCTTACCACGGTCTGCCGATCTGGCATTTCTTATACACTCAAGGCTCATAGGCCCAATGATGGAGCAGCTCTCTGTTTGGAGGACTGCACCCAAAATCTTAAAGCAGGGAGATAGCGCTCAACTCCTGAAGGCCAATATTGGGAACTCTGCCAGGCATCTGGTGTTTTCCTGGGATATAATTGTCTGGTCATTCTAGAACTTAATTTAGAATATAATAGTTCCCAAAAGTAGGCCTGGGGACCTGGACCATACTAGCTGCCCCAGAAAAGCCCAGCCGAGAATCTAAGCCACTGATTCTCAACCTGTGGGTCACAACCCCTCTGGGATCAAATGACCCTTTCACAGGGGTCACCTAAGACCACCAAAAAACAGATATATACATTACGATTCATAACAGTAGCAAGATTACAGTTATGAAATAGCAATGAAAATAATTTTATGGCTGGGGTCACCACCACATGAGGAACTATATTAAAGGGTTGTAGCACTAGGAAGGTTGAAAACCATTGATCTAAACACATTCTTGGTTCCCATGCCCTAGAAATTCTGATCCAGTGGCTGGGGGCAGTCCCTGGAGACTTCTCTCAATGCCCCAAGGGAGATTTGGACTCACAGCCAGGTTTGGAAAGCACTGACCTAGATCCCACTCACCTGCTCCCTCACCTCATCCCAGGTCAGTCAGACATGCTAAGATGAGGCTCTTTCATANGCCCCTGTATTGAGGCAGAAACTGATCCCTGTCACAATGTTCCTCAGGCTTGTCTGCCCATTGGGATCCCATTGGCAGTTCAGCAAGCCTCTGAAATAAGCAAACAGCATTATTCTCATTCAGTGGATGAGTAAGTTGAGGCTTGAGAACATAACATAGGGAACTTGCGCAAAATAACCAGGGACTAGAAATCCCAACCCAGGACTGAATCCAATACCCAGTGTCTTTCCAACATATCTTTCTAGGTCTCCTGTGAAATGGCCTACAAAGAATGCATAGTCCACAAGCTGATTAACATAGTTTTATGTTTACCATAATGATGATGATGATGATGATGATGATGATGATGATGATGATAGTTTACTCAAATAATCCATGCTCCTTTCATTCTACATCCAAGCTTATCAGGGAAGTTGACATCTCTATCACCAGTCCCACCTCAAGACACAAATGAAGACAATCTTCTCTGAGTTGCACAGCTGCCCACCAGTCTCAACAAATTAGTCTACCAGAGCAGCTAGAAAAATGATTTGGTCATTGTTTTTTGCATTTGCTATGACAAAAATAAAAGCTCTTAAAAACTAAACAAGGATAAAGAAGTTGAAAGTTGACCACTGAGCAGGACCCTTGCACTCAGTTCCTGTAAATGCTGCCTGAAGCCAGGGTTCCAGGCCTCTTACCACAGTTTCAGATTTCCACCCCATACCTGCCATGTCCACAGGTTCTTCCCCTTCAAACCTCTTCTTATGAGGAGGATGGTGATANGCCCCTGATGTCCTTCCTCTTCCTTCCTAGCTTTGACTTCTGTGACCTTAATGGAACTGTGCCTTTCCTAGGGACATCCTCTCCCCACAGTCCTGGAATCTTCAGTCCATGCGTCTCAAGCCTAGGGAGTAAGGGAGGCATTCCCTTGACTGCCTCAAATGATTCCCTGCCTTCTTGTAACCCTATGACATTCTGTTGGCCCATCCTCACTCCTGTCTCCCTCCCTTCCTCCTACTTAAGGACTTTCATTATCTGAAGACCCCAGCTTCCTGTTGTCAGAAAATTTCTTCTCCAGCCCCCACTTATTCAATCTCTGTAACTTTGACATCAGAATCAAAGACCTAGTGGGAAAGTTTGTTTCTCCCGCTACTTTATTTCTTCATCTAAAACTACCTTCTGTTCAGCCACCATCTTACAGGGCCATATGCTGAACCTTGTNATTACGCAGGCTGATCCCACCTCAAATCCCAACACAAACATCCCCCACTCTCCCGTCATCTCTCTCTCCGTCTCACTTACTTTGTGCTCACTATAGCCTTCAAACTTAACATCTTGACTATCTAAAGCTATTCTATTTTCACTTGTACTTTTTTCTCTCAATGGTCACGTGGCTATAATTACTCCCTTGCAAATACCCTCCATCTCCCTCGTACAATTCTTCCTCTGTTATGGCCCCAGTAAAGCTCCACTTGCTGATAAACTCAACCATACAGAGACTGCTAGTTCACATCAGAGCAAAGAATGCTTTAGGGTGGAGAAGTCCNACAACCAGCTGGCCAGCTGCATTTAAAATTCAAAGCCACACACTTCAGCTGAGTGGTCAGCACTGCTCACTAACCCTGACTTATCTCCTGTCAGGTTTGGTTTTAGTCTGTCCTGTTGACTGTCTCATGTGCTTCTCACCCAGCTAAACACATAATCTCAGCTGATGGCTCATTCCACAACCCATGAAAGTAACAGAAGCAAGTAAAGGGCAAATCTGTCTTCAGACACCCTCACATGAGCCACCATGTTCTTCCATCTCTCCTTGTGTTACAGAGGGATGTGTCACTGCATTTACCAAGGGGAAAGTCTTAAGCACATTGATGACATTCCCTCACGCATCCTACCACACCACCAACAGTGCTGGGGTATAAGGGATCTCACAGCTAAAAGGCCTCCAAGACCAGATTCCCTAGACAGAGACTTTAAGAAGCCTAAAGTCAAAGAAGAGACAAACACTGTCTTAGTTAGGGTTTCCATTGTTATGAAGAGACACCACTACCACAGCAACCCTTATAAAGGAAAACATTTAATTGGGGCTGGCTTACAGTTCAGAGGTTCAGTCCATTATCATCATGGTGAGACATGGCAGCGTGCAGGCAGACATGGTGCTGGAGAAGGAGCTAAGAGTTCTACATCCGGATTGGCAAACAGCAGGAAGCGAGCAAGATACTGGGCCTGGCTTGAGCATTTGAAATCTCAAAGCCCACCCCCAATGACACACTTCCTACAAGACCACACCCTCCTAATTGTGCCACTCCCAATGAGTCTATGGAACCATTTTCATTCAAACCACC
The DNA here is from genome assembly GCA_001675575.1 of Neotoma lepida. Lineage (NCBI taxonomy): Eukaryota > Metazoa > Chordata > Mammalia > Rodentia > Cricetidae > Neotoma > Neotoma lepida. Next base: position 1,397,798 of record LZPO01027123.1, read on the forward strand.
ACAAACACAAAGACAAATTCAAGGCCTCTGGCACTGACAGCTACTGGGAACCTGACTCTCACCAGACCTCATACAAAAGACCCAATTTCCTCAGTTCCTATTCCCCAGTGCATTAGGTGTGGCTTTCAGTAACAGAGCTACAAAGCTTGGGGAAAGGCAGAGGGGCCTGGGGAGATGGTTTAGTGGGTGATGTGCTTACTATACAATCATTAAGATCTGGGCTTTATCCCCAGCACAAAAGGTCTGCACCTGTACTCTCACAGCTGGAGAGGTAGACCCAGGAAGATTGCNGGGGCTTACTGGTCAACCAGTCCAGCCAAAGTGATGAGCTCTAGGTTCAGAGAGGGACCGTGTCTCAAAACAAGCTAGAGAGCAATAGAGAAAAACATTTGACATTGATCTCCGGCCTCCACTTGCATACATGTACACATGCACACATATGACCATGTACACATGCACACACATGACCATGTACACGTGCACACACATGACCATGTACACGTGCACGCACATGACCATGTACACGTGCACGCACATGACCATGTACACGTGCACGCACATGACCATGTACACGTGCATGCATATGAACATGTACACATGTACACACATACAGGCAGGGAAGACACACTCTGAAGAGACAGTACCCATCAGAGTCAGACTCTGTAGGACACAAATATGGAAACTACTATGTCATCATCTGACAGGAAATTGTGAATAACTATGATTTTAAAGACTTATTTTATTAATTCTGTCTCTGCTTCTCTCTCTGCCTCTCTCTCT
>LZPO01027123.1:1398660-1412228 GCA_001675575.1 Neotoma lepida
TGTATGTGAGTGTCTGCTGAGGCCAGAGGAGGGCATTGGTTCCCTGGAGCCAGTGTTACAGGCAGTTATTAGTCACCTGAGGTGGGTGCTAGGAACCAAAGTTGGGTCCTCTGGAAGAGCAGCAAATGCTCTTAACTACTAAGCCATTTCTCCATCTCCAATAACTATGATCTTAGAAAAAGCAAATGATAATAAAAGCAGAGAAGCAGAAACTCAGAAGGGAAAAAAGAAATAAAAGGGAAAAGAAAAAAAATACTTATTTTGCAAAGGAAATACTGAAAGTCTAAAATGTCTTAACAATGATGAATACCTCCCACAGCCTCTGCACAAGTAAAATGGCCACAGAAGAAAGATTTGTGAGCTTGAAAATCCCCAGACTAAAAACATGCGAGAAAAAACAGTTTAATGTAGAACATTCCAGACCTGTGGAACATCAGCATCATGTACAGACTGAGTCAGAAACCCAGAAGAAAGGAACAGGCGCACAAGACACACTGACAGAACTTTTCAAAGCTAACAGGAAAAACAAAGCCTGCGTCCAGGAGGGCTAAACACTCCAATCAGGATGAACACCCACTCTCAAAAGGAAAACCATTCTGTGTTTAGGCGTTCAGAGTAGAGTCCTTGAATGTTGACAGATGACGGGGGGGAAAATCCCACTAAGAATTCTACATCTAACAAAACTATCTCTCAAAAATGGAGAAAAACAAGAACATTTTCAGGTAAGCAAAAACTGAAAATGAATTACCAGCGGCGGGCCTGCCAAGCCAGAGATGGTGAAATAAGTCATTCAGGCAAAGGGTAAGTGTGAGCCAGAAACATTGACCTGCCAAAGGAGAGCACCAGAGAAGGAACAGAAACAAAGGAACATCTTTAGCTAGACTAGTGATATATGCCTGTGGTCCCAGCACTGGGGAGGCTAAGGCTGGGGACTGTGAGTTCAAAACCAGCCTGAGCAACAGAGAGAGATCGTGTCTCAAAAAAAAAAAAAAGACAAAACAAAACAACAACAGAAGGGATTTTATTTTCTTATCTTAAATCATCTACAAGTAACAAATAGACCCTTTCTTTTGAAAACTATTCATCAGACAGAAAAGTTTAAAGCCTGGCATATTAATGCCCAACCTTTGACCTCCTACTAGTTCAAAGGTCAATAACCAGAGCTAATGGGACCTCGGTCTGCTGCTTGATTTCCNATGTTCTGCTAGCAAAGAGTGGTTTTGTATTTTAAAAATGGCTGGAAAATGTTGAAAGAAGGTTATTTTATGGCACATGAAGAATTATATTAAATTAGAATTTATAACTATAAAAAGTATAAACAAATGCTCCCTTTCTTACTAATGATTTGTGACTGCTTTTATACAGGGGCAAAATTGAATAACTGCAACAGTATCCAATCCACAGAACTCAGTATGTTTAGTCTTTAGTTCTTTGCATCAAATAATGTCCCTTTTGGAAAAACATGACCAAGCAATTTATTTTTCAGAAAATGGCACTAAAGTCTGCAGACATTAGACTCTAACATCACCTGGCTAGTGACAGAGACAACATGAGACCTGGGATTCTGAGGCCTTAACTGTTTCTCCTCTTGCAGTTTGTAAGTGTGGGGTGTGAGTGAGAACCTCTAACATTGCTGTCTGAAAGGACTGCAGAAATGACATCTTATTTTTCTCTCCTTTCACATGAAAGAGNGTGTGATGGCTACAGAAGAAATGGGAGTGTCAGAGCTGCCTTGCCAATTTTTATTCAGAAGAAACAGATGACTAAGAAATAAAGAAGGTGGCATGTTCCCAGGGGACCCAAGAAAAAAGCATTCCTTTTTTTTCTTTCCCTTTCTTTTAAATATACTCTTTAGTCCTTGGGATGTCATTGTTTTCTTTATTTTCCTAAGAACAGACATAAACCAGGGGTGGTGGCACNGGCCTATGATCTCAGCACTTTGGAAGTAGAGACAGGAGGATCAGAAGTTCAGGGTCATCCAGAGCTACTTGGAAAGTTTAAGGCCAGCCTGGTATGCATGAAACCCTACATCAAAGAAGCCAGGTGGGGTGTGAGATGAGTAAGCAGGTAATGGCACTTACTACCAAGCCTGATAACCTCAGTTCAAATCTCAGAACGCGTAAGGTGGAAGACAAGAACTGACTCCCTCAAGTTGGCCTCCACATTGTATCATGATGTCCAAGGGCAGTGCATGTGCACGAACACACACAATAAAATAAGATATTTTTTAAGTCTGCCATCTGTTCATACCTTCAAACTAAGAATGTAAATACAATACATAGGGTTGGAGAAATGTGCTCATCAGTTAAGAGCACTTGCTGTTCTTCCAGAGAACCCAAGTTCAGTTCCCAGCACCTATGTTGGGCNGCACCACCTGTAACTCCAGCTCTGTAGAGTCCAACAACTTCCTCTGACCTCTACAGGCACTGTCTTCACTTGCACAAACCCACATAGACACACAACTAAAAAAAAATCTCGAGGTGCAACACAGAACCTGTCTCTCGTCCNTACACTTAGAGCGGCAATCGGCTTTGCCTCTTCTTTGGAGAGCAAAAACTCAACACAAGAAAGATCCATCCCTAAGCTCCCTGGCCAGAAGCAATGGAAATGGCAGAAAATAACAATTGAATATGTTCCCAGGGGACTGTTGGGCGGTTTCCCTCACACCATGCAGACGAATGACAAAAATAGTACAATTAGAATGTACCACTTCCTCCACCAAATCTCACAACAGACCAATCCTAGAAGAACACAAGAAAAGCTGGGTAAAGCATAGAAGGAAGTTCTCCCAAGGCAATGCAGACAGACATGCGGGACCAAGATCCCAGAGTAAAGTGGTGTCCAGAGAAGAGCCTGNCCCATCAGATAACCACTGCTCTGAGGCCTTCAAATCCAGTATCGCCTCCTGAAAATATTCTTAGATAAACCAGGGGTTAGAGAACTTACTGAATCTGATAAAGGACACTTGTAAAACACTAGAAAGCACCATAGTATCTAATAATCAGGCTTTAACACTTTCCACACCGACACTGGAAATGAGACACCAATTCTATTTGCCATTATGTTGAAGGTCTTAGGAAACACAAGAGGTAAACTGAAGGAATAAAAGTCATGAGAATGTAAAAGTAAGACTTTATCTCACCAGTGATAGAGTTGTGTACATGGAACAGCTACAATAATCTACACTCACATGTTTGAATTAAGAATTTCAGCCAGGCATGGTGGCTTACATCTTTAATCCCAACACTTGGGAGGCAGAGGCAGGTGGATCTCTGAATTTGAGGCCAACCTGGTCTACAAAGTGAGTTCCAGGACATCCAGGGCTACACAGAGAAACCCTGCCTCAACCTCCCCCTCAAAAAAAGTGAATTTCTTTGCCAGTCTATGGCCTCCTAGAGGAACAGTATCCTCTGTGTAGTGTAATTCCAATTAAGCTCTTACATGAATCTAAGAAGTTTATAAATTAGGTTTCCATATGGCTTTTTCAAATATTCTTAGTGTCAGTTATCCCCACCCCACTTAAATACCCTTCCCCATGGCCAAGTGTGAGATACCTTCCCTTGAGTCATTGGTCCCAGAAACCCCAAGAATAAGACAGGTTAGTGCCACTGTTCTCACTGCCTACCAGAACACCCTATTGCTGAAGATAACACACACTGTTTGCAGGATATGGAAAGATCAAGCTGATAGTGACCAGGAAGATTCTTCCTGCTCACTCAGAAGGTGCCATCTGATTGCTGCAGGGGGAGAAAATCATCAACAGCCTTCCCTATCTGTGAACCTGTGAACTACAATAACAACTACTGTGACAAGATTCGCCCATAGGAGCAATAGTGGCACAAAAGTTATGGAGCTGACCAATTGCTTTCTGCTTGGATTGAATGTCACAGGATGAAACACATGCCTGGTCCAATAAATCTGACCAAGAACCTATGCCCAGGAGAGAACTTACTGCAATTATTTTTCTAGATGAATGTACAGTAACAAACTTTCTCCTAAATACTTACCTCTATACACAAAGATTAGTGTAGCTCTAGATGCCGTCAGAGAAGTCTCTTCTTACAGTGTGGATGGTGGTTAACACATTAAACTCATAACGAATCAGGTGCAGGGAATAAATGTCTGTGAGCTATGCAGCCAGAATGAGACATCTATCACAGACAGACAGACACGCGCGCGTGCGCGCGCGCGCACACACACACACACACACACACAGAGAGAGAGAGAGAGAGAGAGAGAGAGAGAGAGAGAGAGTGAGTGTGTGTGTTCAGGGTTCATCATGGAAGTGGAATTGGAAAGATTGTGGGAGCCAGAGGTCCAGAGTGAAGCATGTCTTCTGTCCAAGACTTTTACAAGACCAAACCAATCAACCTGGTAGCATGAAAGTGGGAGGGGCTTATGAACCCCNACCGCTAACAAGTTAATGGATTCTGGGGAATGAGAGTCCATTTTAAGGAAATGGGCCTTGGTAGATAAACCAGACTCCAGTGGATGGCCCAATATCCATGAGTACATGGGCAGCAGACATTGGATTTAAAAAATAAAGACATGAAGTTGGGAGTAGGGAGGGGATGGATAGAGGAAGAGTTAGATGGAAAGGAAAAGGAAGTGAGTTTATGGAAGGGGCAAGATGGCTCAGTGAGGACCAGAGTGTGTGTGGATCCCAGAACCCACATACCAAACGCTGGGTGAACATGGCAGCACGCCTATAATCCCAGCACTTGAGAAGCAAAGGCAGGGGTTCCCTAGAGCAAGCTGGCTAGCTAGATGTCTGAAGCAGAGAGCTCTGGGCTCAGGGAGACCCTGCCACTGAGTAAACAAAGTGGAGTGTTGTACCAGGTTTTCTTCTTTTAGGCCACCAACCAGGTCCTAAATCATTGCACAGAGACTTATTATTAGTTTTGAATGCTCAGGCATTCAAATGCTAGCGTAGGCACATTTCTGGNTAGCTCTTTTAACTTACATTAACCTGTTTCTCTTTATGTACCTTTTGCCTTGGGGCTTATTACCTTTCTTACTTCTGTTTGTCTTACTTTCACTGCTTCTCTATGTCCATCTGTCTGGCATCTGCCTGGCTCCTTGCCCCAGGCATCTCCCTTGTTCTCTCCTCCTTCTCCTTCTCTTCTTGTTCCTCCTTCTTACTTTTTGAGTCTAGCGTTCTCTTCCTATTTATTCTCTCTGCCGCCGCTAGCTCTGTCTAGCCTTTCTTTTGCCTAGCTAGCTATTGGCCATTCCGCTCTTTATTAGACCAATCAGGTGCTTTAGGCAGGCAAAGTGAAACAAATGTATCATGTCTTTACATAATTAAACACACATCCTTACATCGTTAAACAAATGTAGCATAAACAAATATAACACACCTTTATATGGTTAAAGTAATATTCTGCAGCANAAACAAATGTGATACATCTTTGTCTTGTTACAATAATATTCTACAACAGAGTGTGACTGAAGAAGACATCCAACACCAACTTCTGGCCTCCACATACATGCACTCTAGTATGTGTACCTACACACATGTGCTCCCCTACACATGTATCACACACACACACACACACACACACACACACACACACACACACGAAGTGAATTTAGCAAAGTCACTATATAGCAGGTTAATAAACAAAACACGATTTTATTGTGTATATTAGCAACAGGTGATTAGAGAATACAATTTTAAAGGCATTACTTATAAATACCATCAAGTAACTTCAAATACCAAAAATGTATCTTTCAAAAGCTATGCAACACCTTTTTTACAATATAGAGCACTAAGGGGAATGAAAAGGGAGAGGCCTCACTCCACACTAATGGATGGAAACGGTCAACATTGAAGTTAATTCACTCCCAGTTTGGACCAGAGATCTATCCCAGTCTCTAGCAATATCCCATCAAAAGGTGGCTTTAAAGTGCATAAAGTAATATAAGTGCCTACAAATAAGCAGCTTAAGTAACCAAGCTGAGGAACACAAGCTATTGGAGGTTGAGACTGAGCTCAAGTAATTAAGCCAGTACGGCAATCTCATTAGGCTTGACAAATAGAAAATGGAATAGACTAGAAAACACAGACAGACCCACATGTGTCTGATCACCTAACTTGATAGCAAAGATGACATCACAGAGTAGTGGAAGAGATTTTTCAATAAAGGTGCTGGGTTAATTGGGTGTTCATATAGAAAAGAATCAATATGAAAATCTTCCTCACATCATAAGCAAAAAATCAAACCAGGTGTTTTTTGGCATCAACATAAAACCCAAACCATCAGGCTTTCATAAATTAAATAGAGTATCTTTGAGACCTTAGATGTAAAAATGTCTTAGCCAGGCACCAAAAATAACCAGGAAAAAAATGAGAATAATAAATTGAATTATATTTAAAGTAAGATCGCCTATTCATCAAAAGTAAGTGAAAGATGGTCCTCAGAGACAGGAAAAGATGTTTTAAATACATAACACAGATGGAAGTATTAATATTTGGAATTTATTTTTAAAAACAAGACTACCAGGTCTGGGGTTGTAGTTCAGTGTGGTATACTTGCCTCGGATGCAGGCCCTGGGCTCAGTCTCCAGCACCAGAGAAGGCAAAGGTGGAAAAAAGAAGAAGAAACCTACAGCTCTTTGCGAAAGCGAATTCCCTAAAACAAAAGAGAAACGACAGANGGAAATGTCTTCCATCTCTTGAGCTCTTCCTTTCTGACCTGGATCCAGCCAAAGTAGTCTAGCAGAGAAGGATGGCAGGAAGGGGGTCCTTCTGCCATCAACAAGGTGGTGGCCCAGCTAGGCACCGTCAGCAGGCACATCCAGGAAGAAGGAGTCAAGAGAGGTAGCACCCCTAAGCTACCCTAAGGGGGTTGGAAAATTGCCCTGAAGGAGAAGCAGGATCCAGATATGGTCATTGATACCACACTCAATAAAGCTACCTGGAGAAAGAAATACAAAACATCCCACCCATAGGATTATCCCTGTATGGCTATATAGAAATTGTAATAAGAATAGAGATTTACCACGAGAGCTTTACACTTTGGGACCTATATCTCTGCTGNTCTTTTAAAATGTTCAGTCAATGAAGTTGAGAACTAACAACTGATTGTAAAAGATATTAAAAATGACCTCCCCAAAAAAGTATGTATAAGAGCTGAGATAGAGTTTGGTAGTAGAGTAGTTGCCTCCCCATGCTTATTGGTCGTATGCTTCTGGGTCACCACCTTGTTGAAGACAGAATGACCCTTCTTCCTGCCATCCTTCCTTGAGAAGTCCTTCTGTTGGGCCCAGGTCAGAAAGGAAGAGAGCAAGGAATCACAGAGCTGCCCCCTACCACTTTGCCTCTCTTTTATACTGTCTGAGTTCAACCACCAGTAAAATCAAAGGAAAAGGATAAAAAAGACTTTTTAAAAATGGATGCACATCATTGGTCACCAGAGAAATACAAATCAAAACCATGAGATTCCACCAAACACACATCTAATTTAAGAATATCTAACACTCAGCTAGATGGTGGTGGCACATGCCTTTAGTCCCAGCACTTGGGAGGCAGAGGCAGGGGGAATCTCTGTGAGTTCAAGGCCAGCCTGGGCTACAAAGCAAGTTCCAGCACAGCCAGGGCTACATAGAGAAATCCTGTCTCAAAAAACCAAAAAAAAAAAAAAAAAAAAAAAAAAAAAAAAAAAACTAAAATTCAAAGTTTGATGACACTAGGTCTTATCAAGGTTATCAGGAAACACTTTTAACTAATGTTGGGAGTATAAGTTGGTGCAACCATTGAAGAAAACTGAGCTAGAGCACACTCTGAGGGTTCACCACAAAGAATACATGCAAAAATGTCTATAGTAGCACTACTCACAATGCACTTAAGCTGGAAACAGTCAAGATGTCCATTAACAGTAGATAGATGAATGCAAAACATCTTGATGTAAGTGGATAAACTACTGGCCATGCCTGACAACATGAAGGATTCTGTCCAATGCATCATATGCATGAGGAGTCAGGGGAAAAAATGGTTACAGACATACCTGTACACTTTTACCTAAAGGATACCATCACAGTGCTAAGAATCAGCTTAGTGGCTGTCACTGGGGAAATGGCTGCATATTTACTAGTAGGACACACAGTGTTTATTGGAGGGAAAGGTAATAGTCTACTTCTTGATCTGGGAGAAAGAACACTGACGAGTTTACTATTTAAAGAATCCGTGGGCAGTGATGTGTGTGCTTTTCTGCAAATAGATTATATATCAATTGGGTTCTATGCTCTAAAAAGAAGAGGGTGAATGTGTGCAGGTCCTAGGAAAGGACATAGCTTCCNTGGATCCCAGGATGGGCCTTGAGCTGTTTGTGCCCACAGAAAGCAAAAGTGTGGTCATGACCAGATCGCACTTGTAGGGTGGCCAAGGAGCCAGGAGCTGTGTCCAACACTGTGTCCAGCACTGCATTCAGCACTGTGTCCAGCACTCACATCTACATCTGTTCACCATCACTAGATNAGAGAACCAAAAATATAATTGNGACTGACCATTAAATGAGTGCTTTGTAATACCTTCCAAGAGCTGGGAAGTTTTTCAACTTTTATGAAAAATCTCAGAACCCCTACAGTAGCTGAAAACCCCTCATGGATTCTTTTGTTTTGTTTTGTTGTTTTTCAAGACAGGGTTTCTCTGTGCAGCCCTGGATGCCCTGGAACTCACTTTGTAGACCAGGCTGGCCTCAGACTCGGAGATCCACCTGCCTCTGCCTCCCAAGTGCTGGGATTAAAGGTGTGCGCCACCAACACTTGGCACATTCTTAATAACTTTCTGCCCAATTAATGCTACTTGAAGCCCTCCAGCCTGTCTCTGGTGCCTACTCTACTCTCCTATGAGATTTGCTTTTCCTTGAAGAGGATGGGGGTGTGGCCTGTTCTAGCCAGAGTGTGCCACCCTAGACAATAGGGACCAAAATCCTTCCCTGGNGCTGAGATAAAGACATTTCCCTAGGAGGTGACTGTTCTTGGGACAATCAGAGAATAGGGATATTAGTGACCATCTTCAGGCAAGAGAGCAGCTAACATATCTTATGTCCCTAGACCCAACCATGCCTAATTCCTCAAGTATTTGTTCAGATGTATTTAATGTTTTTCTTGGAATGTTTGGATTTCCCTGAGTTCAGCTGGGGTATTTAGGGTTGGGGTGAGGAGATAGTGTTTCTATCCAAGAGAATCACTGCCCTTATTCATATATTGGTGGCATTCAAGTCCCTCTGAAAACCAATGCCCAACCTGTAATTCTGACCTCATCAACCACAATTCATCTTCATATATCCAACAACAAAGCCAATCCCAACCACAGGAAACTCTCAGCCAAGAATTCCCAAGAAGCAATGTTCAACTTGAGCTGGCCTATCTTCAAATACATATTTGCTAGTCTACCGATCATCTCTCTTAAGGAATATTAGAAAATTTTAGCAACTGGGGCTTAGAAACAAACCTTAAATTGGGATGGGGGAGTGTGGCTACATCACAGATGACAGGCAAGGGAAGTGAGTTTTGCAGAGTAGCTTTTGAAAGATAAAAGAAGCCAAGGGGGAGAAATGGAGANTTNGAATTGACAGCATTTGCTTTAGTGCGGTGTGAAATACTCTATGCGCTGGAGTGAGATATCTGGGGACTTCCTTGTCAACCTTATCAAGTAAGTTAAATAAAGCCCATGTAAACATTTAACTATGGCTCCCTCGAGCCACAGGAGACCTAGGTATCAGTGGTCAACCCTCTCTAAGTCTGGTGCTTTTGGATGGAGCCTGGGGGTTCTGGGCTGACTGCCATAAGCAAAATCTCTAGCATTGCACCAAATGAGACACAAGATACCTCCACTACCAATAGAAGCAGAAGAAAATGTCACTTGCCTTTCATTTTCATAACAAATATTTATGAATTGTTGCTTTGCCTACAAGCCAGATTTTCCCAGCCCTGAGCTCTCTGAACTATGAAGTTCATTACTGCCAGATGTATTTAAGAACCTATATGAGGGAAGAGAGTGTTTTAGTCTCATACACACCTTGCTCTTTGTCACTCTGTCCTTTCATTCACATTGAAATGCCTGTGGCCCTTGCAATCCCTGTGTCCTGGCCCCATCCTAGCCTCCTCAGTCTCAAGGTCCACTCAGCCTCTTCAGTGAAAACTCCCAGGGGGATGGACCCTCTCTCCACCCCATCTTTATAGGATTTCTTGACTGCCTTCTGCTCGTCTTTTTTCTCCAGTAAAATGTAAGCATTGTTGAGCATCTAGAAAAGAGCCATTGGCTGTGTGACTCACTGAATGATAGGGGCAGGGAGGACAGGGAGCAGAAAGANCAGCAGACCCTGCAGACCACTGTGACATGGGACCGGGAACTCCTACCCCAGCTCAGTGAAGAATTTCTGCTAGTCACAGGCTGTTTCAGGAGCACTCTGGCATGCTCCCCCTCACTGTGATACTCTTCACAGCCCTGTCCTGTTCTTGCAAAGAGTGCAGATGGTTAATATTGTCTGTGTTGTCTACTGTCCCATACCCAGAAGCCAGGAGCCCTAAATTTCCTGCCATACCGATAATGCAAGTGTCTTTCCCGAAAAAGGAAAAATCTAAGATATATTGATGTGGCCGTTCCTCCTGGAAGCATCCTCTCTATTCTGACCAGCTGCTGAATCAGCCTTTGCATTAGGATATAAGGGCAGGAAAACAAGGGCGCTTCCTGCTTGGTTTGGAATCTGAAGGTATTAGCACTCCCCTAGCAGTTTAAGGGCAAGCACACTCAATTGTGTTTGTTCGTTTGTTATGTTTTCATTTTTTCTTAAAACACTACAACTCAAACAAGTGTTGCTCTGGATTGTAAACAAACACACTAACTCTTCTAATTGGAATTAATGACTAAGAATACAACAACAAGGCTTTCTGTGCATCGTACACCTTTCAGTTTAAAGCACACCTCGCTGGTCTCTAATCTTCCCAATCCTGAAGGTCAGCATCAGCTGCCATTCACCACTACACTATGGGTGCCTGCTTTGATTTCAGGAGGGAAGCAGAAGTACAGCCTGGTGTGATGGCAGCACTCGGTGATCTCAGCAGAGGCAGGGGGACCACAAGTTTGCTCTGCGTATCTCCAAGAAAAAAAAAAAATGATGAGAAGGAAAGGAGAAACATTACTGAGTACCATGTCTCCATTTTAAAGGGGTCGTATTTTAAGGAAACTAGATTTAAATGCACTTCGTTCTGGGAGGGGAAGCCTTGTGGATGCTTATCCCAAAGCAAGCATGTTTAAAGGAAATCACAATCGAAGTTACCTTTGTGAAAGGACACACCACAGGCTCCCCATTTACCTGACCTAGTCAGTCCTATTACATGCTTCAGCTTACAACCTGTTTCCTAATGCTTTTCCCTTTGTCCATTCTACATATCGTTCTTAGTTGCTATGAACCAGAATCCGCAGCAGATGCCCAAGTTCTACCAGGGAATAAAGGAGTCCCCGCCCTCCTGGATAAATATCCTAGTGGAAGGAGACCCAGAACATATAAATGTCACTGTGATGGGCCTATGAGGGAAATGGTGCTGGGGTTGGGGTGGGGACAGTAAAGAGCCCTGGAGTGCCATTCCACCCACCATGACCTAGGGCGGGTTTTAGTATAAAGGTTTTATGTTAGTTTGGTTTAGGTTTTTGTGTTGGGGGTTGAACACTGGCTTTAGTCATGCTGGGCATACGCTCTACTATTGAGCCATAACACCAACCCATTACACTAGCTTTTCCTCTAAAAGTAAAACAATAACAATGCCAGAACCAATTATCACTGTCTCTCATCTGAAAAAATCATGTTGTTATTTCTCTCACTTGTGAAATTTCTTCCTAATTTCTAAACTGTATCTCTTTGATATCTGGCTGAATATTCTGTCTCTGAACTAACAGTGTCATATGCACTNCCTGTCTTCCTCCTTGTGAACAAGAATTCCTAGAAAGAAACCATGTCTGCAAGTCCGATTGACAAATTAGAAATGCAAAGGGGTGGTTGGAATATTGCAGGTTCAGAGCCTAGTTACCTTCTTTTGGGCTAGTTTTAGGTCCCTGCAATAGCCATTCCTTGCCCACCTCTGTGTTGGACCTAACAGTTTTTATCTGCTAGTCACAGATTAAAAACCTTTTTGGAATCTATTAATAACTTAGCAGACTTCTAGCTTCTACCAACCCAAAAGCCAAAACTGTCATCCAATAGCATCTGATGCCCACAGGAGAGAGTCCCCCATTCTGCTGTCTCNATCTCTCTGCTGTTTTCACCAATTTAGTTTTTTAATGCCTTGATTGATAACTCGATGAAGCTGCTTCCTCTGGGAACCTGGAACCTGGGGTAAGCTAGCTCCATGCTTCCCAGGCCATGGCCACTTCAATTTGGCTCCAGAATAAACCAGAATAAACCATCTCTTACTCCCTTTGAGATAAGAGCTGTGTTTTTCATTCCCGTCAATACCCTCTCCTTGCTGGCAACAAATCTGCCTTGCAACATGCTATCCATTCCCAAGAAGTCGTTCAAGGTCCTTTTTGTTACTTCCCTATTGATGTCTACCTCATCTACAAAAGGATTGAGACCATCTGCAGGGGAGGGTCTCTGTTTATCCCCCAACNTCAGATACATCACAGACTTCGGACTTCACAGTCCAACAAGATCTGAGTTTAAGCCAGGAGCAGTGGTGTGGGCCTATCGTCCTAGTTACTCAGGGGGTTAAGAATTAATTGAGCCCACAAGTTCAAGATCAATCTGGAAACATAGCAAGATACAGTCTCACAGGAAATAAACAAGATCGGAGTTAAAACAGCAAAGACGAAATTATAACCAATCCACCTACATCCACATCCAGACTAGTCCACCCATGCTGCCCACAACTACCCAGGCACCACATCAACACCAACCCATCATTCCTTTCTTTAACCCCATGTGGCCAAGGCAGTCTCACTGCAGACGCACAGGTACTGGTGTTCACCTCATCCCCGCCTTCAGCCTCAAGATGTGGAAGCATCTTAGCTGCTGCAAAGGAGGTCGGGCCTGATCTGTCCTCTCCCACTTAGATGTCTGACCATTNGCCTTCCACATGCCTTCTCCAATCCCAACGATGGAGCTGGACTTGAGACAGACTTGGTNCATCAAATGCTAGACTGATACAGTTAAGTTCTTTCACAAGCCTTCTCCAATCCCAACAATGGAACTGTGAAGCAGGATTTGAGAGAGACTCGGTCCATCAAACACTAGACTGATACAGTTGGCAAGAATGAAAAGGATTCATTATTCAGAAATAGATATCTATGTCTCCAAAGATTCACAGTCAAAACACTGGACCTGCTAATGCAAGCCTGTAATCCCAGCTACTCAGGAGGCTGAGGAAGAAGATCCAAAAGTTCAAAGCTCAGCTAGGCTACAGAGTGAGCCCAAGGCCAGCCTCAGTAACTTAACAAAACCCTGTTTTAAAATAAAAAGTAGGAAGAAGCCTAGAGGCATAGCTCAATGGCAGAGTGATTACCTAGTATAAATAAGGCCCTGGATTCAATCCCCAACAACACACACACACACACACACACACACACA
>LZPO01027123.1:1413624-1423759 GCA_001675575.1 Neotoma lepida
TGTGTGTGTGCCCATGTGGAGGCCAGAAGTCTGTGTCAGGTACTTTCCTCTAATGACTCTGAAGTTGATGCCAAGTGATTTCCTCTATCTCTATCTTATTTTTTATTTTTAATTACAGTTTTATTTACCTTGTGTGTATGTGGGGGAAGTGTATTGCCGCAATGTGTGTATGGAGATCAGAGAACAATCTTGAGGAGTCAGTCCTCACCTTTCACCTTGTATGTCCTGGGAATTGAACTCAGGGAATCAGGGCAGGCAGGACACTCCTTCACCCACTGAGCCATGTTGCCAACCCTCCACTTTGTTTTTGAGACAGAGTCTCTCCCTGAACTTGGAGCTCACCGAATTATCTAGACTGGCTGGCCAGCAAGCTCCAGGAACAACCCACCCCACCCCTACCCCCGTCTCTGCCCCTCCAGTGCTGGGATCACAGGCACAGGCCACTGTTCCAGGCTTTATGTAAGTGCTAGGGATTGGAACTCAAGTCATCCTGCTGTGTGGCAAGCCTCTCCAGAGCCCAGTAATAAAATATGCTCAAGGTTTCCAATAGAAAAATAATGAGTGCTCTCTGTACCCTGTGTGTCTAACACCCAGACGGAAGGAAGGGGCTTTCTACTCAGTACATAACTATAGAAGGATGAGCAAAAGTTCTAAGTGAGCCATGGCAGCCACCTGGAACCCCATGCAACCACTAGGGCTCAGTGGAAGGAGCAGGAAGGAGCAGGAAGGCCTGGGTCTGGTTTCCGATGCTACTACTCACTAGCTTTGGGTATGAGTTAATTTGTTAATTCTCTCGGCCTTAGTTTACCCCATCACAAAATGGACCCATCTCACAGATGGCCATGTGTCTCTGATAANCATGGCTCTGACTTCTGAGGGAAAAGGACTTTATTTGTTGCTTTCATGGCTCATGTCATTACTAGTGAACTTCCTGTTCCCTTTTTAGAAAAGTTGTCCTTCAGGATCCATGGGGAGTGAATTCCAGGACACTCACAGATTCAATCCTGGATGCGCAAGTCCCTTACATCTAATTTTCATGCACTCCTTTGCAATGGTTAAGTCATCTCTAGGTTAATTGCAATAGTTAATACAACGCGAATATTATGCAGATAGTGGCTAAGCTGTATAGGGAGTGTTCTAGCTTGATTTCTGTTGCTGTGATAGAATACCTGGAAAAAAAAAAAAAACCACAGGAGAAGGGGTCTGTTTTAGCTCAGTTTCAGGCTCATCACTGTGGGGAAGTTGTGGAGCAGGAGCTTGAGGCAGCTGGTCCCAGCACATCCATAGTCCAGAGCAGAAAGAACAAATGCATACATGCTTAATACTCAGCTGGTTTCTCCTACTCTGATCAAGTCTGGTGCCCAAACCCGGGGAATGGTGCCAACTCACTTCCAGGCTGGATCCCCCCAGTCAGCAAAGGCAACGAAGACAATCCTCCACAGACACGCTCATAGACCAATAGTTCTCAACCTGTGGGTCGTAACCCCTTTGGGGGGTTGAATGGCCTTTTCACAGGACTCACCTAAGATTATTGGAAATATCAGCTATTTACATTAGGATTCATAACAGTAGCAAAATTAGAGTTATGGAGTAGCAACAAAAAATAATTTTATGGTTGGGGTGGGTCACCACAACATGAGGAACTGTATTAAAGGGTTGCAGCATCGGGAAGGTTGAGAACCACTGTCATACAGCAACCTGATCTACANAACCCCTCATCGAGACTCTCTTTCCGGATAATTCTAGGTGGTGTCAAGTTGACGATTAGAGCTGACCATCACAGGAATAATGAATGGGCGGTGCATGTTCACCACCAATACATTTTTTTTTCTGAACAATTTTGATCAGCAGTTGGTTGAACGGGCAGGATGAGAAATCCACAAATATGGAGGGTCAACCACGTGGCCGAAGACGAATTGCCTCTTACTGAACTCTAGAACGCAGCTGAGAGGCATTCGGTCCGTGGTTTACAGTGTCTCTGGCCTATATTCCTAGTTACTTAACTTAAACCATTAAGGTTACTATTCAATTTAGTTGCTAATGTGTAAGCAGCCTTCCATTGCCTGCTGTTTGAAGAACCGGGTTACATGACTAATAGTTACTCTTACTACTAACTCCATGGTCCTAAATTCTGGGTGTTTATCCTCTATATTGACTAGTTTAGAAAGTTTCCCTCTCACGGAGAAAACTGGTATTGATTCAAGGAGTGTTCCCTGAACACTTGATGGAAACAAAAAGGCAGGCAGGTACTGAGAACTTGGTTGCTAGGGGGAATGGGAGACTTTGGCTCTGAAGGGTTACCTTCCCAAGTCTCATGTGGTCAGCAGAGTCAGAGACTTGTTAAAAATGTAAATTCTCAGGCTAACTCCAGGTGGAATGAATCAGAACCTCGGGGGGGTGGGGCTGAGCCCCAGCTGTCTGTTTGAATAATCCCTCTTCAAACAAAGATCACCCTCATCAAATGTCAAAGCAGCACACAGGTCATAAGCTCCCTGAGCTAAACCTGAAGGTGTCCCCTGCCCTTCCAGAAGAGCTGACAGATAGACTGCAGCCACAACTCAGGTCTCCCATCTGAATGGCCAACATCTTTTCTGCTGTTTTACCTGCCTAAATCTGCAGGGGAATCCCAGGGCTTTCCAGCTGGGAGCATAAANTCGGGTTTCTAAAGGGTAAAGAAACAGCCAGCCAACTATTTTTGAAAATAAGGATGACGAAAGAAAATTAAAACCTGACCTAGGGAAATCGCCTAAGATATTAGCAGTTATTTCCCAAGCCTTTGACAAAATATACATTCTGTCTATAAGATCTGAAAGTCTTCGGGGAGGGAGGGAGCCCCGTGAAGACTTAACAGGCTTAACATCTGAAGGAACTAGTTTGAAAAAATGTCAACAGCTGTGTCGCCTCTGTGGGGCATTGCAGAGAGTCTTTCTTTTCCCCAAATTGTTTCCAAAAGATAAATGTCATTTCTCTAATCAAGAGGGAAAGTAAAACTGGTTTTTTTGGCCATTTCCTATCCATAGCATTCTACATGAAGGTTTATTTTGCATTTCTATTTCTTTCTATACAGCAGGACAGTATGTATAGTAATTATTTATATGGCACCATATGTTACAATGAAGATGGAATTCATTAGCTATATTCTTCCAGCTGCCCTGAAAATAAATGAGGAGGTTAAATGCATTCCTAGGTACAAAGCTGTGGAGCTAAAGGAAAAAAAATGTGTGTGTGTGTGTGTGTGTGTGTGTGTGTGTGTGTGTGTACCAAGCAGCTCCTTCCTTTTCTCTCCATTTTTAACCCCTGGAATGTGCAGCAGTTCCTGGTAAAGTCTTAGAGTTCAGGAAATGAAAACATATGGGAGAAAACCAGAGACATGGGGACCAGAAGGATCCTACCTTCACCTACACTTCCATCCCTGTGGGATGGTAAGATGTTGAAAATTACTGGCAAATCCCATTGTCCAATGCATCCTTTTTTTTCCCCGTGAGTAATGTTTGCTCACTTAAAAATATTTACGTTGGATATCTGATTTCATAAATCATAAATAAACAAGCAAGTCTCCTTTAAAGAGGCATTGCAGCCACACAGGCACCCTTGTCCTGTCACACTTGACGTGACAAATTGATTGCTTCAAAGAAAAACGTACACTTTTTCTGCTGAAAGTCTCTCAGCCGAATAAACTCGGTGAATGTTAACTGAAATTTCACAAGGAGAATGGGAAGTAAAGTTAAGAGCCAATAGAAAGACTACGGAAACACCAAAAGCTATCTCCTCCGCCAAAATACCTCCCAACGGCTGACATTTCTAAACTCTGAAGCTGCTTTCCGGAAAGGAGGAGTTGGTGGAAGGAGGCTTTTCCCATGCTAGAGCTTCCAGTACACAAGATCACCTCGGAACTACACAACTTAGCTTTACACTGGTATCAGAGAACTCAATTTATCCTCGTGGCTCTCCTGGTGCACGCAGGCTTTGGCTTACAAAGGTGTCTGTGGGAACTGTCCCGTTTCCCTCCGTCCTCCACTTTGACGGGGTAGTCCCATCTAATGCCAAGTTAGTAAGTTAAGAGCAAGGGTAAAGGATTTGGGAGTCACTGAAACTTTTCCGGCAGCCCAGAGCCAACTCCACACAATCATCCCCCTACCTACTTGTAAAAACTGTCCTATAAGAGCCTTGTTTATATTGTACTAGCCTTGACAGTAACAGTCTTCGACGCATCACGCACAAACTTGCAACCCATTCTGTAACACTGTGATGCACACCAGCCCAGTTATTTACTCTCCCATCCTCCCTGGAGAGAAAAGGATCTAAGGATGGGATTACTTCCTNCTGGTTGTCTTTGAAGTTTTACTTTGGGGCTGCTAAAAGGGTATTGATCAGAGAACTTACCTACAGTTCCAGTTCCTAAGCAGGCACCAATGCTGAGGGAATAATTCCAAACCAACGAGATTCAAAACATCTTCAATTTATTTGCAGACTAGAAATGCCACTTGTCTCAACGAGAGAGAAAACGCTCACTTTGTCAAATTAAAAAAAAAAAGAAAAAAAGAAAACCCGCAGCTTTCCTCTGAACAAATTTAAATTTTCTGGGTCACTTTCCTCATCTCACTTTTTAAGCAGCCTGACTGGCTCAGAACCTACTGTCTGAGAAGGCAATTCCCAAGCCGCAGACCTCACCACCCGCCCCTGCCTACCTCACCTCACCACCAAGCCTCGCCCTTCCAACCCACAAACCAGGAGCTTATTCACAGGAAAAGTTGCTGGAGGTAGACTTCCCCACCTGCGCTCTCCGAACCGGATGCCTGGGAAGCACAGAAAGCCGCNGGGCCCCGCACGCCCTCCAGGCCCAGGCGCGGAGCGCGTCCCACCCCAAAGCCAGGAAGGCGATTTCCAAGCAGACCTGCACCCATCCCACTCAAGTCCGCACGCCAGCTCTCCGAGTCGCTTACGTAAGCTCGCCTCGCACAGTCCCAAACTGCAGACACACACCCGCACCTGTCACGCATCCGAAATGGGCAAGCGCCCACCCACCCCGAGGGATGCAAGCCATACAGACCGGGGCGCGGGTGCGGTTTCCATTCCTTTTCCTGGGTTCTTTTCTTGTCCGGTTTTTGTCTAANTACAATTACCTTAGCAACCAAAGAATTGCCCCGACTCGCTCCGGCGTCTTAGTTTCTCCTAAAGCCCGGCTGGCGCCTGGAGCATGATAAGGCTGGGGAACCCGGGAGCCGCGAGCTCTCGGGGGCGGAGGGGCGGCAGAATCCGTCCGGGCGCTGCTCTCCCGGGTGTCGCCTCTTCCTCCTCCTCCTCCTCGGTGCCACTCTCCTCGGTGGCGACCGCAGGGGGCTCAGCGAGCAGACTGTGCAGCCCCAGGCCCAGGAGGAGGCGCGGCGGGTCGCATGGTGCCAGGGCGCGGGGCTCTCGGGGTGTCTCCCTCGCCCCTCGCCAGCTCGGGCCGGATCCGCCCCCCCTTGGCGCCCGCAGCAACAGGGACCCCGGGGCGCCCCCGGGCGGAGCTCTTGGCCACCCGGCGGGGCGGATCGCCAAGGAGCTATCCTGAGTCGCGCAGCCCAGGCGCTCAGCTCGGTCGCTGCCGCAGTGGCGCCCGCTGTCGGGAACCCAGAGCAGCTGCAGCCCCGCGCCGCGCACCTGGGCGCCCGCACCTGGCCTGAGCCACGCGCTGCGAGCGGGACCCTGGCACCTGGGCGTGTCCCTAGGGCGCCACCGCCAGGCTCACCTGTCCCAGCGCCTCCCAGGGTGCCGATCAGGCTCTGTGCAGCAAGGGGAAAAAAAAAAAATCTGCAGATTTCTGGCAACAGAACAGCTGCCCAGAAAACCGAGGGACTGCCTCAAGCGAGCCGAGGCTCCGCTCCTCTCGTCACTGCTAGGTTAACCGGGTACTGAAACTTTAGTGGCGCCAAGATGCTCACGATTTTGTCCTGGGGTGCTGTGTCCCCGGTAGCTTTTGAATCACTCACTGACGTGGGACTGGCGCCCTCTAAATTAAAATGAGCCGCTGTGCTTGTGAGAGAGATTGTTGCTAACCTAGTCGTTTTATTTATTTCACGTTTACACCTCACAGAGCACTGGGAGTGCTTTGTGGTTGATACTATCTTGAAACACTACAAAGGAGAATTATGCAAATATCCTTGGGCAAGAAAAGCCGACATTCAAATGAGCAAAGGTAACTTGAATGGACAACTTTATTGTGGGAGTCCTGAAATGTGATGTTTCATGACTGAGGTGGCTGGGTGGGATGCAGATCAAGCTCACTTAGTATAGTGCTTGCCTACCATGGAGTTTGATCCCCAGCACTGAGCCAGTCCCAAGTGGCAAGAGGTGGCATCCACTGCAGTCCAAGCATTCAGGAGGTGAATGCAAAAGGATACTGGAAGTCATTAAGGATGAATGATCTGGACTCTTCATCCTCATGGGTCTGGAGCTGGAAATTTAAAGTTTCCTTGACAATATTTGTCAACACTACTATGCATAAATATGTAAATAAGAACATCAGATAAATGTAAATAGAGAGAAATTCTTCTAAAATGGCAGATTGTTAAAGAGGGCTCCAGACTGAAAAAGGCCAGAGGACAAAGCTGCTAACTCAGCAGGTAATCTTGGGTCGGATCCAACACCTGTAAATGACACTGAAGACAGTGCAATTTCGATAGCCTATAGATTCGAGAGAATGGATAGGTCTGTGTCATCTCCTCACATAAAGTCTGTGTTCTAGCCATGCTGAGAAGGTCCTGTTTTTAGGAAGTATGCTCTCAAGTATGAAGGGATCCATGGGTGTAACTTGGAGGTAGGATGTGCCGAAGAACCCTGCTTGTGCTCCACTGGCGGGTGGTGAGCACTTTAAGTCAAAGGTGGGATCCAGCAGAAGGAAGCTGGATCTTTGGCGGGATGCCACTAAAGGGCATGTGGGGAGCCTGGCTCCTTCTACTGTTTCCCAGCGCCACAGGTNTCTAGCACTCCTTCCANCTTCCTCCATAACGGCAGCTTGAAGAAAAGGACCAAGAAACCATGGGGTCAAATCTCTAAAACTTCAAACCCAAAGAAGCCTTTCCTCCTTGTAGATTGTTTATCTCCAGTATTTTGCCACTGGGAAGAGACAGTGACTAATACGCAGGCACCTGTTACTTATTCGAAGATGGTTTGAAACCAGTAACCCACAAATGAACTGGCCCAACTGCTCGGGTAATGTTTTTTTGTAATTTAAAGCGATTTCAGAATAGAAGGTTTAAAAGGATACATTGAAGTTTAATTGTTCTCTTCCCCAAGATGAATAACAAAGACATTAATTTTTTCATTTTATTTTATGTGTATGGATGTTTTGCCTGTGTGTATCTATATGCAGCATGTGTGCAATACCACTGAAGGCCAAAAGAGGGTGACATCCCCATGGGACTGGAGTTACAGCTGGTTGTGAGCTGGAATGTTGGTGCTCGGAGCCAAACCCAAGACTTCTGGAAGAGCAGTCAGTGTCCTTAACTGCTGAGTCATCTCTCCAGCCCCTGAAGAAGTGTTCCTCAAGGTTTCGTTGAAGAATTATCTTACCATTAACTGAGATGAAAAGATGGTCTCTCTCCATGCTGCTTTGTGGATGTATACAATATCACTCAGCCTATTCCCTTAACCCACTCAGGATTCCTGAAGGCCTTCTTGCTACACACAACAATCTTTCCAGAAACTCATCTAAAGTATAAAATGAAATATAGTAATATATAAAATCCTGAATCTTTTGATTACTTCATTACCAGATGAGGAGCTACAGCTAAGCCTGTGATAGAATTACTGTTGGGACAGCTCTGTTAACTTACTCTTAATAACAGCATTAACAGCAAAAATAGAACAATACATGTGTAAATGCCTTTGAAGCATTTTTTTTTATTGGTCATGGGTTTGGGGAGAATTATGAGTTTGGGTACCAGATGACCCATGTCTTGGGCTATGGATTTTTGCTATTTGACAGCTGATGTTATTTTCCCCAAGTCTTCACATCTTTCCTTCAACATTATGTGTAGTTTATTTGTGTGTATATGATATGTGTTCATTTGTGTGTATGTCAGTGGTTGCCACAGTGTGTCTGTGGAGGTTAGAGGGAAACCTTCCACTTCATTTAAGACAGGGTCTCCTGGTTNTTCCAAGCTGTGTATGCCAGGCAGCTGGGCTGCAAGCCTCCAGAGATTCTCCTGTTTCCCATCTTCCTGCAGAAGCACTAGGATCATAGACACATGCTACCCTACCTGGCTTACATGGGTCCTGAGAATTCAAACTCAGAGCATCCACTGAGCCATCTCCCCATTTATATGTAATCTTTTATCCTAATAGCTAAGGAGCACATTCTTTCCATTTTGACAAAGAAAGGAACTAGATTCTGGNTCAGCTTTTCCTCATGGTACATCCTAAAAGAAAACAAATGTTCTAATAGTGTGTGAGGGCACTTGCAGCCAAGCCTGGTGACCTAAGTTGGATCCCCAGAATCCACATGGTAGAAAGAAAACACTGACTCCAGCAAGTTGTCCTCTGTCTGACCTCCACATGCACACAGTAGCACACACACAAAATAATAATTTTTCTGGGTTTTAAAAACGAAAAGGTTTGTTCAAAGGTCACAGCATCAGCACCATGGTGGGAGACAGGGTACTTACTGGAACTGGGCAATAAGGGCTCTTGAGCTTTGCCTCAGAATAGATAAGTCCAAATTTCCGGCAATAGAGACTCAAGGCTCTACTTTTGAGCAGGAATTTGTAAACCGTGGCTTGCGGTTGCTTCCTTCAGAGAATTCTCATCATTTCTGTTACTATTAATTATACAACCTCCTTGGGAGGAGTCAGTCTATGGGCAAGCAAGCCCAAAATGGTATAGGCCAGGGTTTTTGTCTCTTTCCAGTATTAGTCCTTGATCTGCAGTCTTGAAACCCATGGGTCTGGGAATAAATGTTTTTATATCTTAGTGTTGGGTAGTTATGTTTTGGAACTTGGAAGTGATGTCTTGTCAGAATGGAGTTTGTATTTAAAAAGTTCCAAAGCTTAATAGTCAGGATGCAGGGATATTTGCTCAGACTACCAATACATGGGGCAAAAATTACATAAGCAATAACAAACTTTCAGAAAGCTAAACAAACCCAAAATAACCGTGGAATGCTGTTTACAGCTGTAGCTAAGAACCACTGGCCTCATTCAGGCACTCCCAGACCCTGTGCCAAGTACTGCCTTCTAGATTCTTATAGTACCGCCTTCTAGAATGCCACAGTACCGCCTTCTAGAATGCCACAGTACTGCCTTCTAGAATGCTACAGTACTGCCTTCTAGAATCCTACAGTACTGCCTTCTAGAATCCTACAGTACTGCCTTCTAGAATCCTACTGTACTGCCTTCTAGAATCCTACAGTACCACTTTCTAAATCCTACAATACCGCCTTCTAGAATCCTACAGTACTGACTAGTCACAGATAGGATATACCTTGNGCACTAGACAAACTCCCGTAATCAGAAAGATATACTCCTCACCACACCTCTGTCTTCCTCTTTTTAGGTGCTGGGATTCTCATACATGGCCATAGTTAGAGATATTGAAGGATGGATTTCTTTTTTAAATTACATTTATTTATATTTGTGCATAGATTGGAGAGTGTGTGTATGTGTGTGTGTGTACATGTGCACATAGCTATCCTGCAAAGAAAGGCAACTGTTTTTTTTTAATGCTGATTGTGCAAGTTATAGTCATTACAATGATATGGTACTTGCATCAAAACTGACTCATGGGCTAATGGAACACACAGAATGCCAAGAAATAAGCCTAATAATGTACAGCCAACTAATATTTGACGANGAACCAGCAAAACCCACAGAGAATGGACGACCTCTTTAATTAATGGTTCTGAGAAAAACTGGGTACTCTCACTTAAAAGAATGAAATCAGATTCCTTTCTTCTAGCACACAGAAATATCAACTTGGAGTGGGCTTAAAACCTGAATGTAAGACCTGAAACCTTAAAGCTCCTAGACGGAAACGTTAAAATAGGCGATTCTTTCATAGAGCTCATCCCCAAAGTTAGATGACAAAAGCAAAAACAAGCGTGTATGGACTACAGTGTGATCAAAAGCTCTCACGCCAAAGATGAAGCCATCAACAG
>LZPO01027123.1:1430352-1444133 GCA_001675575.1 Neotoma lepida
CAGCACTTTACCAAGCCCTGTGGATCATTCAGGCCTTTTCTAACAGATTCTAGAGTTTGAGGACTCCTGCTGGAGACAGCAAAGGTAAGGGGGTCTGTCTGACACCCTGACACCCTGACACTCCCCACCCCCACTCCCCATCCCCACTCTCAACCCTCACTCCTCATCCCCATTCTGCACCCCTACTCCCTACTCCCACTCCCCTTCCCCACTCTTCCACCCCCACTTTCCACCCATGCTCTGGAAAAGTATGGACAAGCCAAGGAAAGAACCAAGCTGCACTCTTCTCCCTTCGAAGCCTAGATCTGTGTCAGAGCTATCAGAAGCAGAGAGTTTCTAGGCAGATACCACCCCTCACCTGGAGGGCCGCACCCCTGCAGGCACACCACCTCCAAAAAGAAGGCCCCTGCCTAGTTACTCAGCACTGCTGCAGGTCATGTGTGGTTTTGCTGCAAATGTCAGTCTCTAGGAGAAAGATTAGCTGTGAAGATGAGGAGCATTTGAACACTTGAAATTTAACTGCCTGGAAATCATGGCTATTCTGTGCCATCAGATGTATTCCAAGCAAGCCTTTATCAGGATAACTCAATTCTGCATGCTTACCATACATCTTATTTGCTTTTCTTTGAAATATGTATCTTAGAGTGCAGTAGAATCATATTATCTCCCCAAAATAGGATAATGGGCTAAAATGAGGGTTATAACCGAATCCCCATGGAAATTACGTGAGTGGTTAAGTTGAGGGCTATGGATTGTTCAACAGGGTTGCACACCTGAACTGAAAACCACTGCAAACAAAGGAAGCAAATCAAGGTTTCACAAAACATACACATAAATATATATACAGAGGGAGCCCCTAGAAGTAGGGCAGTTTCTCTTTTAAGTATGCGTTAACTCAAATGGGAACAGTTATTGGGGACGGGGCTTCATCTGTTTCTATATCTTTCCTCTCAATTAATGAAGTAAGGAAGTTTACCCATAAACTCCTAATCCTGATAAACAACAAATTTTCACTCTTAGATGGGGGGGTGTCTCTAAAATTACATAAATCTATGAGAGGGAATTATTAGCTGTTCCTTTCATAGGGTCTGAGTTCAGCAATTTATTTAATGTAGCAAGCTTTTCCAAGCTGGCTTTATATNATTGCAAATGCTTGAATTGGCAAGCAAAAGCCTAGTTAGAAGTCCTAAATGATGATTTGTGCAGTGAGTAGCCTTTGTGTGTATTATAGGTAAGGAAAGAAGTCTAGAGAGGGCCATGAAATGACCCGGCAGTGCACTGCAGAATAAGGCAGCTGGACAGAGCCTAGATTCCCCAGCTGTAGCCCGTATCCTCACTCTTGGCACTTTTCCAGCATTTGCTGTTGTCTNATTTACATTGATTTTTGTCATGAAGAATACACAGGGCTTATGTGATAACAGGAGGATCAGGTAGGCCACATGAGGGTCGGCAGCCCAGAGAGCTCCCAGGGTCAAGGCCAAGGCCAAGGGTTCCTCATCTCTCTGCTGCTTGACCTTGGAGAAGCCTGACTCCTTTGGTGCTCTAGGTTTCACCTGTAGACAGTGGTGGTAAACTGTCTTCCTTCCCAAACCTCCCAGGCATGCTTTAACTATCAGGAGGCAAGAGAAGGAGGGATGCTCACTGAGGTGAGATCAGTCATTCCATCTATATAACCTCCAACACAGACATAGGAAGGTCTGACACTGTCTAGGTCCACATGCTATCACCCAACAGTGCCTCATCATAGAAGGTGAGTAACCCAATGACCAGGTCATTGACACCACAAAAGATGGTCCTGACACCAGATGCTTTGGTAATTGAACTGCTTTGAGATCATCCCAAGCCAGGGTTTTTAACTAGCCTGGCCCAGGAGTATATGCCCAAAGTGATGCTCATAGGATAACTATGAGCATCCAGTTTCAGACCAGATAGAATGTTTTTATTATTATGTTTATTCATTTGTGTGTGTGTGTGTGTGTGTGTGTGTGTGTGCGTGCGCGCGCGCGCGCGCGCGCGCACCTTTGGGTGAGCTCATGCATGCAAAAGGAACATGTTGAGGGCAGAGAACAACTTTCAGAAGCTGGTTCTCTCCTTCCAGCCTGTAGGTCCTGGGAAACTGAAACTCAGGTTGTCAGGCTTGGTGGTAAGGGCCTTTACCCACTGAGCCATCTCTCAGACCTGCAGACAGAATCTTGACCCCAGGCTTCCTTGCCATCTGTTTGCAGGCATTTTCCTGCCTGGCTGGGGAGCTAATTAGGGAAATTAATTAAGACTATGCATACTCAGCAGTGACTCAGCTGGAAGGCTTCCTGATATGCTTGTCCCCAGGCCATACACTCAGGGACTTTAATTCAACCACTTTGCTGCGTGCCTGGGAATCTGCATTTTAGCAAAGCCTTTTGCAGCCAGCCCAAGTGAACAGGCCTTCTCATCTACTCAGTGGGCCACAGGAGTCTGTCTCATGGAGTCCTTAACTGCACCCCCTGAGCCTCTGTTGCCCTAAAGCCTGCTCTACTCACAACCCCCTAGAGTCATCTAGAGGACTCCTCCAGTGTCACTGTCTCCCAGGCCTGCAATTCCATAGTGTAAATCCGTGCTTAAAATCAAGCTAATTTTCTTTCCAACTCTCAGAACACAAAGAGTTCGTCTCCCTTCCTTTTGGGGGCAATACAATTTACTTGCCTCAAGGAACTCAGAGTTATAAAACACAGGGGCCTATTTACAAAATTTCTTCAAGACAGCAACTTCTTNGGCCTGGAAACATAAAGTGTATGCCTCAGCTGGGGCCCTTGTGTTGCTGCTAATGGAAACTCAATCAAGAATTAGCTGGCTTGGCCTGCGTAAGTGGAAGGACCAGGCCAAGCTTGATTCAAATACTTTCCCCTCTGTTTTCTATTTTCTTTAGACTCCTTCTTCCATAGTGCAAACAGCACCCAGCTCCACATATACACCCAAAAGTAGACAGGCAGGAGGGCCCAGTACCCAATGAAGAGAACCCTAAGATTCTACCTGACTAGACCCTTTGAGTGGTGTGCTGTTAGTCTAATAAACAGCCACAGTAGTTGGGGACTTAAATGACAGCCAAGTCCCTCTCACAGTACTAAACTACAGAAGTCCTAAGTCAAGACATCAGCAGATTTGGCTTCTCTCAAGGCCTCTTTAGGTGGATACTTTCTCTCTTAAACCTCACATGGTCTCTATTTCCTCTATGTATGTGCACCCCTGGGATGGCCTCTCTGTATCCAAATGCCTTCTTTCTCCAGGGACTCCAGGGATGTTGCATTGGGGCCACTCTAACAATCTCTCTTCTTTACTTAGCTATCTCTTTAAAGTGCCCACTTCCAAACACAATGTGCATGCATGCATGCACATGCACACACATCCACTCAGTCAAAGCTGTTGGTTCAGCAACATGGGAAAATGTGCTGTGTGATTTAATCCCATCTGAAGCTAAGAGGGGCTAAGAGTCTGCCCATAACTAAATAGGCTGGAGGGGTGGTCACTAGGTCATGTTAGGATGGGATGCGGTGGGGTAGATACACAACAATGAAAACAACTACCAGTGGCTTAAAAATACTAGGGAATTGACAGGCATCACTCTGACAAGTAGAAACACAGCATGAATGCANTCCGGTATCCTCAACTACTGCTGANGGTGCTGTGGGAATGAAGGGAAATGGGCAGGGCTTCCACCAAACAAGAAAAAGGCTGACCCGAACTTTCTCTTCCAAGTTGAATCTTGAAGTCCATTCCAGGTAGTAGTCACTTGAGCTTTGAGTTTAATTGTACCATTCCTTTAAATCAGTTAGTATCAATTGAAAATATACAGATATTACTTACNGTGGTTTGACTGCCCGCCTTCAAATACAGTGCTGAAATGTAACTGCCCTTACAGAAGAACTCAGAACCTCTAAGGAGTGGTTATTCATGAGGGAGCTGACCCTGACATGGATTAATGCCCTTATCTTGGGAGTGAGTTAGCTATTACAAGAGTGGGCTCCTATTAAAGGTCAAGTCCACCCACGTGTGTGTGTGTGTATGTGTGTGTGTGTGTGTGTGTGTAACATATTTGCTAGCTCTTTTTGATGCAATGTGAAGGCCCCACTAGAAACTGTTACAGCAGCTGAAGATGAAGACCGTTCACTTGAAGGAGAGCTACCTGTTTGTTTGTAAGCATAAAAGCATTNTGAAGCAGAACAGATAGAATCAAAGTAGTTATAACCTGGAAAATAAAAGGTACTCATCTCCATGTTTCTCCTGTGAAGAAAATGGCCTCATATAACCCTCAAGAAAATATCCCTTCAAAAATAGAGAGGGGGCTGGTAAAGCACCGAGACACAAAAATGGCTTGATTCTTTCAAAAGCAAACAACTGGGGAAATAAAATCAGCACTCAGGAGAGACCAGAGTTTGACTTAAAGCCAAGCTAGAGCACGGAACCAGTCAAAAACAATTAGTGCTGCTCGAAGAAATGCTGGGGGAAACATAGGCTCACCAGGGGCCAGGAAGGATTCCAAGAAAGAGAAAGAAAAGTGAAACTTACATTCGGTCATTGTTAGAGTGGTGAGGGGCTCCTGGTTTCCACTATTGTGAACTGATTTAGGGGAGGATGAGGAAAGAAACCATGGCTGAAAGCAGCTTCCCTCACTTCCCTGAGGAGACAAGGGAATGGACAGTGCCTCATATCCATGAGTATTTGCGGCCTCTTCCATGCTGACCTCCCACANAGATTAATGTCATTGTCTTAGGAATGGGTCAGCTATCACGGAGCTGGGCTCCTAAGGAAGGCCATGTTAGCCTTCAAGAAAACATCTTTTCAAAGTAGAGAGGGAGCTCTGGGAAGNGCAGAACGTAGCAGTCAGCTGGCCTAAGGATAAAATGTCTTCCCAGGGATCAGCAGAAGGCAGAGCCACAGAGGAGCAAATCAGAGGTGCACCTCCTGCCTCAGCCCACATGAGAAGTCCCTTCCTGAAGGCAGGTGAACTCAGGGGTGTGCAGTCCCTGCCACAGGAACGCTTCCAATGTAGCCACTGGAGTTTGGAAAACTGGGTTCTCACAGCTACCTTCTAGCTGGTCAACTCAATAACCCAATTTAATTGTTGGTTGAAGGCTTTGGGTTACAAATTGTATTTTACAATGCTAAAAGGTCTTTTAACAATAAAGGATATTTATTTCTCATGCCTAATAAGAAGCAGTGAGAGCCCACATCCACTCAAGTCTGCGATCTTCAGAAGACAGTGTCAAACCCAGGAAGAGGGGCACACCATTTCTTCCTGTGTGTCTGTGCTTTCCTTGGCAATGAAAACTGGTTCCCAGAAACCATGTTGGCCAATAAGGTGTGTGCCCCTTATTGGTGATTCTCCCTTCAGCAAGAGTGTCTGTGCCCTTCCTCAGTCCACAGCTGCCACACAAGAGCAATGGCTCCTTCTAAAACGGTCCTATCATTAAGAAATTTCCATGGGAATAGCTCAGTGGCCAAGTATATGTTTAACATTAAATTAAAATAAAAAGTCCTCCCCTGGGACCGTTTCCATTTTTTAAGAATAGCCTTGCCGAGACAAAATTCTGTGTAGAGCAGTGGTTCTCAATGGCCCTAATGATGCAGTCCCTTAGTTCCTCACGATGTGGTGACCCCAACCAAAAATTATCTTTGTTGCTACTTCATAGCTGTAAGTTTGCTACTGTTATNATTTATAATGTAAATATCTGATATGCAGGNTATCTGATATGTGACTCCTGTGAAAGGGTCATTTGACCCCCAAAGGGGCCACAACCCACAGGTTGAGGACCACTGCCTATAAAGGATTAAGTTCTTGACCAAGAACTTTACAGGCTGAAACCCCCATTCCATTACATGATTTANTTCATTAATNCTCATATTTCTGCACCCAATGTTGCACAAATTTGAAGGTTTCCTGAACTTTAGTCACGCTAATATTAGTGCTCTATTTTTCAATATGTCACTATATGAGCATATGATATGTCCAATGTGTTTGAGTGTGACGTGCCCTCCANGGGCTCAGTATTTGAACACTTGGTCCTGAGCTGGTGGNACTGTTCCGGGAGACTGTGGAAACCTTGGGAGTTGTGACCTGGCTGGCAGAGGTGGGTCACTAGGGACAAGTCTAGAAGGTTCTACATGCTTCTGGTTCNAGTTTGAGCTCTTTGCTTCCTGTCTCCTGCAATAATTTGACCAGCTACCCCATGTTCCCATAGCCATGGACTGAACACGTCCACAGCCACAATGGACTGAAACCTGGAATTGTGAGCCAAAGTAACCAATGCTCCCTTGAACTGTTTCTGTCAGACCATGTCATGGAAACATGAACAATACCTAATGCATGGTCTTTGTCTGATTTCTACGGCTGTGATAAACACCATGACTAAAAACAATTTGGGAAAGAAAGGCCTTGTTTGGCTTACAGGTCATGCTCTATCACCTCGGGAAGCCAGGGCAGGAGCTCAAGGCAGGAACTGATGCAGAACACCGTTTACTGACTTGCTCCTCATGGCTTACCCAGCCTGCTTTCTTATAGAACACAGGACCACCTGCCCAGGGGTGGCACCACCCACAGTGGGCTGGACCTTCCCACGTCAACTATTAATCAAGAAAATGTCCCACAGACCTGCCTGCAGGCCAATCCCATGGAGGCTGTTTTTCACTTGACACTCCCTCTTCTAAGACGACTCTAGCTTGTGTCAAGGNGACAAAGAACTAACCAGCACATACACTATAGTCAGTCACCTTTATTAAAAAAATGCTTTTTCTATACTTCAACTCACCTTTTGGTGGGCCATAGGAATCCATGTTAAAAGAAAATGCTGTATCACTAGCTTCANTAAGGAAAGCATAGACTCCCAAAGACAGTTATCGTTATCGGAATGAAGTGTGACTGAAAGTGACTGCTGGAACAATAAAATTTTCACAGACTTATCCCCAGCAAATACCTCTCACAGGAATAGTGGTAGATAAATTCCGTGGCAGAAACACTACCCTAAGAGAGGCCCATTTCTCCCCCTGGGGTGTGAGTTACAATGAAATACATTGACCAGAAATCCTATTGTAAGGATGGTTGTTCCCAGCTCTTTTTTTTTGCAACCCACAAGAACATTAAGAAGGGTTTATATAACAGAGTTGAGTTTGNTTCAACTGACTCGAAATGCTTTCTAACCCCTATTTCTCTCTATTCCAACCACCTTGTCAGTCTTTATTTCTTACCTATTTACTTCCCAACCCTTCAGCTGACCTCAGCTCCACTGTATACATTGCAGCAGCAGCCCCCGCTTCACCTGTTCAGCTTTGGGGGTTTCCTCAACACCGTTGCAGCTACACTCTCCTCATGTACAGGATCTGTGATGGTTCTACAACACATTGTAGACACAGCAGCAGCCAAAGAAGATCTTTAAGTGGGTACTGTGGTCTGGCTAACAGTGCATCTGAGCTGCCTTGCAGATGTTCATCACCATTCATCAGCACCCCTGGCTCGTCTTCCCCTCAATCCAATGAGCAATAAAGTCAAAGACCTTCAGAAGTCTGTANNAGAATTAACACATGTTGGATTTGCCTAAGCCCAGCATAAGACACTCGACATCATTTATGGAAGGTTGGGATGCCTATATGATATTTCTAACCCANCTACAATGTATCTTGAATCTCACCCATTTCACCAATAAAATGATATTTGTGTGGTACAATGGCATCCTACTTTTGATGGAAGAAGGATGTCTTGCACATCTTGGTAAGTAGAGATGAAGGAATGATTTACTATTGGTGAAAATAAAAAGAAGTAGCATTTCTTGAATTAGGATGTTGAATACCAAAGTACTTTCTTTTGCCTCACGGTAATTAAGTTGTGGTGGGCAGAGGAAGGGCAGGGATGTCAGCATTGCAGGGAAATCTCTGAAGGATGTTCCACCATGGTGCAGAGGAACANTGGATGTTGACTCTGCTCACTACAGCTTGCCCTCTCAACATGTGAACATTNGCATC
Organism: Neotoma lepida; assembly: GCA_001675575.1. Classification (NCBI taxonomy): domain Eukaryota; kingdom Metazoa; phylum Chordata; class Mammalia; order Rodentia; family Cricetidae; genus Neotoma; species Neotoma lepida. Next base: position 1,438,342 of record LZPO01027123.1, read on the forward strand.
TGAGAGGNCATTTACCAAATGCCGTCATAGATCACTTCTCTTTAAGATGAGAAGTCCAGCCCCGGCAAGCAACACATTTTATGCACAGAGCAGAGCCTCAGGGAAGTTGAACGAAGTTATAGCCTTGGAGTGAGGAAAACAATTCAAGTATCATTGCTGCAGACACTGTCGCTGTGCTACACAGGCCCCAAGAGATACAATTCCAAAGCCAGCTCAGGTAACTCCAAATTGCATCCTTCCCTTGGAGTCTCACCCTGGAACAGTGTCATTACCCAATCTGCAAATCTTGGCATCTGCTTAAACATCCTCCACACCCAACCATCGCATCCTTCCCAACACCTCCCAGACCCCTCTCTTGCTCTTTGCCTACTGTTGCTGCCCTGAGCATCTCTCCTTTGCACTGTTGTCGGGAAGCAGACATAACTTCTCACCTCTCACAGCCTGTAGCTGGGGCAGACCCCTGTAACAAACTGAAAACAAGCAAGTTCTTTGTACATAAGGTCTGGTCCACTGGGCTGTGGACTCAGGGTTCGGGAGAACCTCCCTAGATGGGAATTCCAAGAATTTACTTCCAGGCTGGGGCTATAACTCTGTGGTAGAGTGGTTGCCTGGCATGTGTGAAGCCCTNGGCTTCATCTCCTACACTGGAAAAGAAAAGAAAGAAGTGGGGAGAAGTGACTTCTTAGAACTCTGACTTATATAACACTATCGACAAAGAAAATTAATACGGAGCTTCCAAAAGCTAGAAATAGTGGCAAGGGGAAATAAGTTTGTCACTCCCTCTAGTGCAGCCCCAGGGGCCTAGAGCCATCCTCCTGAAGAATTCAGAGCCTGTGTTTACTAAGCAAGAGGGAATCTAAAGAGAGGGTACTNCAGCTTTAATGCTTCTTAATTGCCTTTAGCCTAAAAGTGTTTACACCAAAGAGGCATATTTTCGGGTGACACCTTCTGGTTACCTTCGCCCTTTTAGTAGTGTTTTCATCTGTCTCATTGCTTACAGCCTGGGGTGCCTTCCCAGCCCAATAGTCTTCCATTAGCTGCCCGAATGAGATTTCAGTAAGCAATGCTAACACCGCAACCCTGCTGTCTTAGTCACCTAGTCTATGGCTGTGAAGAGACACCATGACCACGGCAACTCTTAGGAAATAAAGCATTTAATTGGGGGCTGGCTTACAGTTTCAGAGGTTTAGTCCATTATCATCATGGTGAGGAGTGTGGTGGTACGCAGGCAGGTACTGGAACAGCAGCTGAGAGCTTCATNCTTATCCACAGACCGAGAGGGGCGTGGGGCTTAGGCCTGGCTTAGGCTTTGAAACCTCANAGCCCACCCCTAGTGACACGCTCTAACAAAGCCACACCTACTCCTACAAGGCCACACCTCCTAATGNGTTTGTGTTCCTNCCAGAAAGGAGAGGGGGAGACTGTTGGCTGTTCCATATCCTCAACAACACTTGACACGCCCNTCTTGTTAATTTTTGCAATTCTGTTGAGTGGGTATTATTTCATTCTGAATTTATTTTGCATTTTCAATGGACATAGAATGTTTTCTCAAATGCCTTTTGGCCATTTTGGTATCCTTACATGGGGATCATTCCCATATTTTAGGAAATGGATTCTCTAGCCCTTGCATTTACAGGAGTCATATCTAGATATGATGGTTTCTGTGAGAATTCCAAACTTCTTCTCCCGGTTTGTGGTTTGCCATTTTGTGTCTTTTTTCTTTTTGTTTGATGTTTGTTTGTTTGTTTGTTTGTTTGTGTTTTTATATATTGAGATAGTGTCTCTCTGCATCTTTCTGGATGTCTTGGAACTCAGAGAGGTCTGCCTGCCCCTACCTCCCAAGTGCTAATCTTAAAGGTGTGTGCCAGCATGTCCAGCCCATGCCTCTTCATGTTTTAGTGATGTCTTTTGATGTACAGAAGTCCTAAATTTCAATGAAGTAAGATAGGATTAAGGATTCAACACATGAATTTGGTGGAGATAATTATACATAATGCANAGCCTTAATATTGCAAAACCTAACAGAAACCCTAATTAATAAATTAACAAACCACTTCTCCATCTGATAGCCCAATTTTGCCTGTTTTTAAACTTGGAAATATAAATATAACGATTACTAAAGTGTAAATGCTGTAGTCTTTTTCATTAAGACTTTCATACTTCATATCCATGCTAATAATTATCACTCCTGGACAATAAAAAACATCTTTCCTGACTGAGAGGTGACAAAGTAGGTAAAGGTCCTTTCTGCACGCACCTGGCAGTCTGAGATGATTCTGGGACCCTTACAGAGGTGGAAGGAGAGAACCAACTCCACCAAGTTACCTGGAAAACTGTGTTTTCTTCCTTGCTCTCTAATATCGTCTTAACAGTGTGCACATCAGTCGATGTCTGTTCTTCGGTTAATATGCTACCCTTATGTAGATGCCAGCCTGCCTTGAAATCCAAAGGGAGAAAATTTCCCATCTTGTTCCACAAGAGTGTTTTGACTAACTCTAGTCTTTTTCTTTCTTACTTAGTTTAATAAATATTTTTTTTTTAGAAAGAGAATCTTAAAGCCCACTCCCAGTGACACACTTCCTCCAACAAGGCCATACCTACTCTGACAAGGCCACACTTCCTAATCTTTCTAATCCTTTCAAATGGTGCCACTCCCTGGAAACTAAGCATTCAAATTTATGAGCTTATGGGGGACATTCTTATTGAAACCACCACAGTCCACTTCCTAGTCCGCATAGGCTTACAGTCATATCATAATGCAAAACTCCATTCAGTCCAACTTCAAAAGTCCCCATAGTCTTTCATAATCTCAATTTTGTTTAGCAGTTCAAAGTATCTTCTGAGACTCATGGCAAGTAACTCATGGATACTTAAAACTATAAAATCAAAATAAAAAAAATAGATCACATTTTTCCCATAGACGATGGCACAGAATATATATTACCATTCCAAAAGGAAGGAAAGAGAGCATATAGTGAGAATACACTGGNCCAAAGTCAAAANCCAGCAAGACAAACACCAAATTCTTCATCTCCATGTCTAATGTCAAAGGGCTTTCCAGATCTCCAACTCCTTTCAGCTTTGTTGACTATAGCACACTTCTCTCCCTTGGGCTGGTTCCACACCCAGTGTGCAGCTTTCCTTGGCAGGTATCCCACAACTCTGGCATCTGCAGCATCTTGGGGTCTTCAACACAATCCAGGCTTTACCTTCACANCTTTGTGCAATAGCCTTTCTAGGCCTCCATAGAGGGACACCCCTGACACATACCTGGCCTCAGTGGCTTTCCTTAGTCATGGAGGGAGATTCCATAATTGTTGTGGAATATTACTTTAACTGTGTAAAGGTGTGTTACATTTGTTTATGCTGTATTTGTTTAATTATGTAAAAGTGTGTTGCTTTTGTTTATGCTGTGTTTGCTTAATTAGGTAAAGATGTGTTGCTGTTTCACCTTGCCTTCCTAATGCACCTGATTGATCTAATAAAAAGCTAAATGGCCAATAGCTAGGCAGGAGAGGGATAGGTGGGGCTAGTGGGTAGAGAGAACAAGTAGGAGAAGAAATCTAGGCTCAAGGAATGGGAGAGAAGAGAGAATTCCCAGGGCCAGAAGCCAGGTGGCCACCAGACATACAGACACAAAGCAAGCAGTGAAAGTAAGATGTACAGAATGAAAAAAAAACAAAAAAAGGTAAAAAGCCCTACATTTTGCCTTAGGGCAATGTAGATGAAGAGAAACAGGTTAAAATAAGTTATGAGAGCTATCAAAAAAACAAGAGCTAAGATAAGGCTGAGCATTCATAACTAATAATAAGTCTCCATGTCATGATTTGGGAACTGGTTGGTGGCCCAAAAGAAAGCCTGCTACACATAACCTCTTTCTTGTATCCTTGTGGCTGAAGCTGCCAAGTTCTACTGCTTGATGAGCCTGGAACGTGGCCTCCTTGTTTATTACATTTGCATCAGCTTTCTGTTGTTGACGTTTTCCTTCACAGCTTAAGCTTTTCTTTAGCTCCTTTTCACAAGTTGGAAGCTTAGGTGGGTGGGATCTTGCCCTGTGGTCACCACTCACTTTATTTCATTTAGCATCAGGCTTTTCCTTAATCTGTTTATCTCCCCAAGCACTGGCCTTAGTGCCTTTACACTTCCTGATGCTCCTTTTCATTATAGAGCNGCATAAAAGTGATTACTAATAACCACACAACAGGGTCAATACTGGGCTCTCTTGAAATCTCCTCAACCCAAAGCCAACCCTGACCCGCACCAACTACAACACTCAGGAGACCATGCCCTGAACCTCACCAGGGTAGCACAATAGAACCAACCCTATCAGCACAGGTGTGGGTGAGCCAGTCCCAAAGTTGTGAGCATGGGAGAGCTGTCCCCATTTCACATCTGACAGACCAACCCTACAGCTGCCCAGGCCCAGAACCAAGGTTATGACTTGGCCCACCCAACATTCACCCCGTCTTTGATCTGTTGGAGCACATGAGGGAACCTGACCCACAGACCCAAAGGCAAAATATCTACACAACACAGAGCAACAACAGGATATCCAGGAGGAGTCCTAGTAAGGGCCCAGCATAGATAGGGTAGTAGAAACCAGAGGCCTCAAACCAGATCAATGACTCTTTGCACTGAACACTTGCAAGTAAAGATACGTGGACAAAAGTGTTTACTGCATGACTCACTGTGTCACACTACAGCTTCCATGATGAGATTTTTAAGTTTTTCTCTTATTTTATTTTATTTTATTTTTTCCTTTTTTTCTCCTAAATTTTGTTTTATTTGGGGGGTGTGCAGGGGCAGAGAGTGGATACGGAGGGATGGGGAAATGAATGGAATCAAGATACGTGACGTAAAAGACACAGAATAAATAAATTAATTAAAAAAAACCTCCTCCACCAATGCCATTAATCTAAGACTCATCAATTTAGACTCAGGCATATTTTTAGGACAAGGGCAAAAATCAGCCACATTCNTTGCCAAAATATCACAAGAATGGTCTCTAGGCCACTTACTAATATTCCTCTCCTCTGAAACTTCTTGAGCTGGACCCCCACAATTCAAATTGATCCCAGCACTGTCTTCCATGCTCCTACTAGAATGGTCCATTAAGCCTTGTTTGAAGCATCCAGCAGCTTTTGTAGTCCAAAGTCCCAAAGTCTTCCATATTCCTCCAACAAACAGTATGGTCAGGCCTGTCACAGCAATACTCNAGTCCCTGGTACCAAATTCTGTCTTAGTAACTGTTTTATTGATGTGAAGAGACATCATGACCAAGAAAACCCTCATGAAAGAAAGCATTAAATACTTTTTGTTTGCTTAAATAATATTATATCCTTCTGGGGTCTTTGATGGAGCTGAAGACTAGATAGTTATAGTTGCAGTTTTCCTTAGTTATGATAGAAAATAAGTTAGGTGTAAAACTTTTGATTCATTAAGATAAGATAGATAGTGCATTATTTTCTCTGAATATGTTAACTATAAATGGACAGAATATTGTAAATATAATTCTTACTTGATAATTGTTTTTATTGTGTATAGTTTTACTATGTTAAAGTTAAAACCTTTCTTTTTGTTTATATAAAAGGGGGAAATGTTGTACAATATTATTTTAAGGTGTGTTACTTTTGTTTATGATGTATTTGTTTAACTCTGTGAAGCTGTGTTACTTTGCCTGTCTAAAACACCTGATGGTCTAATAAAGAACTGAACAGCCAATAACAAAGCAGGAGAAAGGATAGGTGGGACTAGCAGGCAGAGAGAATATATAGAAGGAGAAATCTGGGAGA
>LZPO01027123.1:1526948-1554397 GCA_001675575.1 Neotoma lepida
AGCTAAAAACCAAGTATAGATCATTCTCACATGTTTCTCAATTATAAATTCAACAGCTTATTAAAACTAATCTGTCATGATCAAGTGCGTTTCTAGGGTGTCCAGATGATCCATTATCAGCAAACAATAAGATTTCTCATGTTGAAACCATAAGGAGAAAAATTACAGAGTCACAGATGATGATAAGGCATTTGACAAAAACCAATAAACAAAGCTTGGCAAAAACACACAGTAAATCAGGAATGCATGGGTGCTACTCAACATGGCATACAGATTCCACTCCTGAAGGTGGTGGTCCAGGTACCTGCGTTAGTTACATACATCTAGCTGCGACCTGAAAGAATTCAAAGATGGAAGCTTTATTTTGGCTTAGTGCCCATGGTTGCATGGGAGGAAGTCAGCACAGTTCATAGCACAGTAGATTCATTCCCTCGTGGCAAACAGGAAGCAGAGCAGAACAGGAAGGAAAGGGAATGGGGGGAGATATGCGACTGGAGTGGTTAGAGTCAGAGCCTGGGTCCCGGCAGCCCTAACAAGGTCACCTGTCCTCAATAGGTCAATNAACTGACAGGTAATAGTGACAAACTGAGAAAGGAGATTTATCAGTGTGGCCACATTGGGAAGAGGAACAAATAAGGGGGTCTTGTGGCCCTAGAAGACAGTCTAAAGAACAGACACTGCATCTCTCTCATGCAGTTGACAGCTGTACCACCTACACAACACCAGACACATTGTTAGATGTAAGTATGTTTAAATTAATGATTAGTGAATGAATGAAGTTCTTTACTACATCAATTTGTCTATGTCACAGTTGGGGCTTGTGGCCCAATAAGAACATGGAGAACAAGCCAAAATGAGGCTGGTGAGTGTTTTGCACCCAAGTCACTCAACCTGTTGTAAAGAATTTGAAGCGCAGCATGAACCAATTATTTGGCTGTATCTCTTTGTANCAGGTGTTGCCCGTAGCTGTTCACTCATATTATGACTCGATGCATCTTTAGAGAGCACCTTACCATGGACCACTAGTCATGTGACTATGAAATCATGCCATGTTTAATAGCATGGGATAGGGAGGGAGGCACGCTGTGGTGAGAAGAACCTGAGCATCACAGCCAGGCCAGTCTGGTTTGAACCACCTCAGCACCTTTGACAGTGTGTTCAAGGGCGTAGCTGCCAAAGCTTTGGACTGCATGTGATACCCAAGTGTGCTGCTTAGTAGCCAGATGACCTCAGGCAAGTTACTTGACCTCTCTGAACCTCAGTTTCCTAGAGTCAAAATGAGGAAAATAGGGATGGGACTATGGCTCAGAGGGAGAGCTGGTACTTTGCGTGAACAAGGCTATAAGCTCAATCCTGGCATAAAATAAATAAATCCTACTCCAAAGTTGTTAGCATCAAGTAAGATGGTGCACTTGGTCAATTATATATCCCTTAGTCAATTATTATATATTACATCACTTAGTCAACTATTATAGTCTTAGGCATTCACATTTTACGGATGAAATACAATCACAGGTNAAGTCTAGAACACATTAAAAAATTAATTCTCTACAATGAGACACACACACACCTGCTGCCACCCTTCCCACCACCCACAGGGAGAGGAGAAAGTAAGGATATCTATTGCACAGATATCTTATGATGTAAAAGGGAACTTGACACTATGTGGACACAAGTTAGAAGAAAATGAAAGNGAACAGTCACAAGATTATTTTGGAAAAGAAGAAAGGCAGAACCCACAGAAAGCCTTGAAACAATTTAAATGGCCACTTACAGGAAATCCAGGAAGAAGTGTGTGCCAAAATGCAGAAGTACCAAACACTCAAAACCGGAGTCAAANCGAGCCACAATGGAAAGGATGCTTTCAACCATGGAACGGGAGTCCNGGTGCTCTCCCCACCAGCAGTCAACCGGGAATACTGAAGTTCATATAAAGTAGGGGCGGCTACCAGAGACTTGAAAGAGCATTTTGCAAAAAGCCTCCATCTATAAGAGCTCCATCAAGTAAATGGTGAAACGGAAGTGATCACTGGCACACTGTAGAAGTGTAGAGGAGCAGAGGTGGCTGGGCAGGAAGAAAACATGGTATCGTGTTCTCCATGAAGACAATGTTTCTTTGTGTTATAATATGAATAAACACAGATTTGCATAAATGTAATAACTAGAGCGCTTTTTCAGCAAATGTCACAGTAATTGGTGAGGGTGAGACTGGAGAAGTGGTGTGGCCAGACACTTTCAGGATTCTGAATCTCAATTTGTCCCCAAGTCAGCAAATACACGTTCCTTACATCAGGTAGTCCCTGGCACATGATACTTGAAGGATATTCCTAAGCCTCTTGTGAGGTGCAGAGGACACTCATGTGGCTTCCCACGAGGAAGCATGCCTAGAGGTGTTGTTCCTCACTTCACCATCTACATTGCCATTTAGGTGCAAAATTAGAAGAGACTGAAATGACTCGTGGCCCCCATGGTCTACTGCCTTTCCCCAACTCTAAAACTTCTGTTTTGTGTGGGAGTATGTGTGTGGGCATGTATGTGTGCATGTGTAGTGTGTGTGTGCATGTGTAGTGTGTGTGTGTGTGTGTGTGTGTGTGTGTGTGTGTGTGTGTATCTGTCTGTATGTATGTAGAACCCAGAGGACGGATGGCATCAAATCCCCTGGAACTGCAGTTACAGATGGTTGTGAGCCTGCTCACATGGGTGCTGAGCACTGAGCTGGGGTCCTCTGGAAGAGCAGCAAGTGCTCTGAACTACTGAACCATCCCTACACCCCTACTTCTTTTTAAGTATTGTCAAAGCAAGCACAATTTTTAAAAAATTTGTTCTNGTTGTCATATTGAGTAAGAGTCATGAGCCTTGAGAGGGATATCCTACTATGAACAGCAGCGAAATGAATCACTTTTTATTGCCAAGGTCAAATAGGAACTCGTGCACCCTAGTCTGTTTGCCACCAGCCCCCGCGTTTTTCTCAATAAACAACAACAGAATTCTTGCTCTGCAAAGGCTAGTAGGTGCCTTCTCCCAGCTGCGATGTGTACACAGCTTTCAGCCTTCTCTGAAAACGTCAGTATGTAAATCCCTGTTTGTTAACCAGGTTCTTTGACATTTTTTATGAATGAGAAAACTTAGAAGACTCATATTTTCTAAGGCAAGGCTCAGACCTTCTGCGGAAAGGCAATCTGGGTAACTGTGGTGTGTCTGCTGGTNCACAGCTCCAGCCATAGCTGGGGTATGAGCTGCCTCTCATGAGTTCTACTCACAAGTGCACAAGAGCATACATAAGCGTATTCTCATACTAATTGAAAGTGTGTTCATGACCTCTTACAAGAACCATGATGATGGTTCATCCCAAACCATAAAAGGTGAATTAGTAACGAAGAGCCTCTGAACCGCGGGAAAGGTGGAGCATGAACATGGGTGCTGGTTTGAAGCTTNATNGTTATGGANATGCAAAAGGTCTGAATGTTTAACATAGTGTGTGCTTANAAAAATGAACAATCACCATTGCTGTGGTATTTACAGATCATTNATGTGTAGCCTGCGTGACTCTAGGGAATTCTTGTGGCTTACAAGTATGATGCCTGGATTAGAAATCATGCAAGAACAAAGCAAATGTGNCAATATGTAAAGCTGCTTTCAAGGACTAAGAATCAAGTAGGATGCATCTCTCATCACCATATGAAGCTTCCATTACNGGATTATTGGTCAAAGGAGCCCCACAGAAACCCTCTGCCCAAACAACCCAGGCTGTTACCTAAGCTATTAGTTGCTCTCTACAAACCAATGGTAAGGCCTTATTGCTGAAAATAACACCTACACAATTCATTGAACATGAAGAGGTTGAGCTGTGCCTACCTTGGGTCTTCATCTCTACTGACTCATGTTCACAGTACTGGGAAGTACTCTGCACACTACCAAAGGAGAGAGGTAAACACCAGCTACAAACTCTTGGATCTACAATGATGACCTGACTACAAGATGTCCTGGTTCAATGGTGGCACAAAGCTTGGAGGAGTAGCCAACCAATATCTGATTGGATTTAAGGCCTAGTCTGTGAGGTGGAACCCATCCTAGAAACTGCTTGGGTGGCCAAGAACCTGAGACCATATAAATCAGGGACCAAGAAGAAAATCACTACTGTTCTGCTAAAGGAACATAACCATAAAATGACTTCTAATGACATTCTGTTATACTCATAGATCAGTGTCTTGCTCAGCCATCATCAGAGAAGTTTTCTCTTGCAGCAGATGGGAATAAATAGAGACCCACAGCCTAACAATGTGCAGAGAATGAGAGACCTTAAAATACTCAGTCCTAAGTGGGTGGGATGTCTCCATCCAGTCCCTCCTCTCACGGCTCAGGGAACCCTATGGAAGAAGAGGTGGAAAGAGTGTTAGAGGCACAGGGGATGGGGGACACCGAGGAAACAAGGTCCGTTAATTACAGCAGGACCAATGTACATATGTATGCACAGGGCCTGCATGGGTCTGTGCCAAATAGGATCCCCACACTTAGAAGAGAAGCAGATACAAACCTTACCACCCCTAACCCAGAAGCTATCTCCAATTAATAACCACTTACAAATGAAAAATTAATTCTCTCCAATGGAGTGGGAAACAAACCACTCTTAAGGGTGGACCCCATGCCCAGCAGAAGATGGCAAACACAAGATGAACGCAATGGCATCTTTGGAGGTTCTTTGTCTCATAAAGTTTTGGCAGGATATTTTTTTTTAACTTTATAGATCCTTTGCATGTAAATTATGGCTTCTGGTTTTGTGTTTTTATGGGATTCCTGTGTATACAAACATGTGTGTCTCTGCATTTATATGTATTTATTGTGCTTTTCTTTGTCTCTTTGTCTTCTGTTTGTTTGTTTTGTCTTCTTCAAATTTGTTTGTTTTTGTTTTATCTTAAATTTATTTTATTATTATTCTTTAGATCCCTGTTTGTTTTCTAACNAGAGGCAGAAAGGGTGTGGATTCAGATGGGGAGGAAGGATCTGAGAGGAGTTAGAGGAGGGGAAACTGTAATCGGAATATATTATATGAAAAAAATCTATTTTCAATAAAAGAAAAATAGAGAAACAAAAGAATCAAGTAGGAGGAAAAAACTCGCCTGAGCCCCCTGCTGTGGATCTGAGTGGATGTACACACACAGAAGAGACCACCACACTGAATGACACACCCTTCCATGTTCAGAAGGTTCTAGAACTCCTAATAAGAGGCTAAAGTGAATTCCACTATTATCTTCTGGCTCAACTGAAGCCCATAAGGAGTAGCTAGCTTATAGGGTTGGTTTGCTTCATTTAAAATGAACTGTGGTTGCAAACTGTGTTGATTTGCAAACAAACTCCTCTGGTTAAGTTGAAAAATGGTTCCATCAGACACATGACTCACTCACCAAGGCGTCAACAGTACTACCTTTGCCACTCATGACAGAGACTCATTGCAAAGCCTCAAGACCCACCCACCAAGTCTACTGAAATCACTGTTTACTTTGGATTGCTTTGAATGTCCCTCACTGTTATGCGGACACTAAAATTCACACTTTAAATGGTTTCAAGCCATCCAGCCATGCTACCAGATGAAAATTTAAAAATTAATATTTAAAAAATTATTCCAGTTAGAATATTAAGACCGCTTCGTTTCCCTCCTTCTGTCCCCTTCTCTTCTCCCCTCCCCTCCCCTATCCTCTCTCACACCTTCATTTTCCCCAGAAACACACACAGCACAGTGTCCTGGAGTTAAACACGGGGAGAAACTTCTCCAGCTTGAGCTGGCAACACACTCAAACCAAACTGGATATGGACTCTATCACGAGCCACACCTCCATTTCCCGCCTAGAACAGTTAACCCTCTGCCATGCACTACTGGCCACTCTGAAGCCACTACAGACACCCTGAAGCTCCCACTGACCCCTCAACTGCCCCCCAGACCACACCCTCTTTAAAGGCAGCAAGGGGAAACCTCTTCTCACCATCCTGTTGAAAACCACATGGCCAGAGCTTACAGGACATGGAAAATGAGGTTGGGATTTCTTTATCATGTAGGAATCACAATGTCTGAGGAGGCTGCAAGACAACCAGAGAGGGGGGACTGTGGGCTGGAAAGGGAGGGAACAGCCAATCAGAAGGTAGGGAAGCTGGGATGGTGGGGGACTCTGGAAAGCTGAGAACAGGCTTGTCTGAGGAACTCCTCTTGTCTGAGGAAGTGTGTTGTGTTAATGGACAAGAACAAGCCCTTGGCCTCTGACTGCAGTACTCTGGGACGCTTGTTGCGCTTTCAGAGAGCGGAGGCTTTACATACATATACATCAATCCAGTCTGTGTGCCNGCTTGAATTGGGGTGAGCTCGCTGTCGGCAGGCAGGCTCCGACCGCTGCCTCAACCACTGCAATACCCTAGCCTTTTCTTTCCTAGTACATTTTCTGGTCCTCAACAAACTCCCCAGCCCAAGTCCCTAAGGCAGGGTCCCTTCCCCTACCTGCATAATTCTTCCTGCCTCGCTGGTTACAAGTCACCACAGGCAGAGACATTTGTGAAAAGGAGGGAGGACAAACCTTCCTGGTCCTCACTGTCCCCAAATACAGCCCCAGAGCCGCACTGCTGCCTGTCTGAAAGGAATGGCTCAAGTCACCTCCAACTCACCATCTTCCTCCCTCCTCCTCTGCAGCACTGGGATTACAGGTGTGTGCTGCCATGCCGGGTTTTGTACTGTGATTTTTAAGAAAGAGCCAGCATTTGATATTTTCAGGTAAAAATCAGATTGCCAAACCTATTACTAGGATTATCCATCCCCAGTCCCCAGCCCCCTAGCCCCCCAGCCCCGCTCTGTGTCGTGGAAGTATTCTCTGACATATAGCAGAGAAGACATTGCAGGTAGAACACAAATGACAAAGACTTGGGAAGATTTTCCTAAACAAGACTCAAGACTTCTCATCACACCCAACCATCTTATCAGCCTTTTCCACAGTGACAAGCACACGATGTGCTGCTGCCCAGCTGGACCACCACAGAGTTCTCTGTTGTCACCTCACTATTGCTTCCAGAATGTATACATCAGCCTGGGAATGCAAATGGGGGAAATGGATGTCTTTGCTTCCATCCCATTACAATCCTAGTTAGTTAACCGAAAATGCCCTGGGAAGAAGCCTGTCTTCAGGAACGGTTTCTTGAGCTGGGTTCACAGAGGTCTTCCCTCGCTGAGATGTGTGGGAAGTCTCATGCTTTTCTCAATGCCATCCCTCGTGGATGTCTGGGGTCAGGGATGAACAAGTAAAGAACAGCTCCACTAAAGATGAGGAGAGAAAGGAAGGAGAGAGGGAGAGATGAGACCAGTGGACTTGGGGTCACTTTAGAACAGAAGATGAGCCAAAAGCCCGTCAGGAAACCTGACATAAAGAGAAGGCTAAGGCTGGAAGGAACACTAAGTCCGTTTGGCAATCCATTCCAGTTTCTTGGTCTAGATAAGAAGTGGAGGCCTGGCTGGAGAAGGCAAAGGCTTGCCCAAGAGAACACAAGTTTGTAGACAATCTAGGTTGGTTTAACAATATTACAACCCAGGAACCCAGGAAAAGGGTAGTCTTCTCCCAGAAGGTGCCAGTTCCTCCACAGGTGGTCTTCTAAAACCCAAGACTTAGCCTTCTTTCATTTTAGTGTTGAGAAATAAAGAATCATGCCAAGGCACACTGTATTTCAAACAGGTTACATTTGGGCTTTTGTATCAATCAGAATAGCCAAACTTTCACAGTCCTGAAGTTACCATGACTTCCTGAGATGTGGCCCTGGAACATAGGCACGATGTTACAGAAAAGCTAAGACAAACTGAACATTGGTCAGTGCCATTCCTTCAGGTCAAGCTTTGTGAGAGGAGCTCCTAGGAGGCCACTTTAGAAGATTGCTATGAAGTCAGGGTGGCAAAGTTAAGAGACAATGACAGTGACACAATTATCATGGTAAACTATACATGACCTCTGACAACAGGTCCCAGGTCCTGCTTCCTGGGGAAGTTTGTGACTCTATGAGAGTCATTCAGGCTTATAGACCTTGCCCAAGAACCGCCTGGAGACCTGAAGTGTCCTGTGGGATGCTGAGAGAGGAAGGAGTCATGAGTGTGTAGAGCTACCGCACACAAACACCTTCAGCAAGGGAACCAACTATGCAGGCAGGAATAAGTCAGCCTCCACGCCTGCCTAGCCCACCACCAACCACATGCCAGTGTTAGTGTGAGGTCAAAGAGAGTATAACACTTCTGGCAGGACAAAGTTGAAGGAGACACCGAGACACCAAGACACCCCACCACGAGTTTGCTTCTCCGCTGCTCTGAGGAAACACTGACCAAAAGTTGTTGCAGGATATTTGACCACACTGTGAACCTCAAGATTGTGTTATTTACTGGAAAACCCTGTTTCTAGTTGTGGTGTGACTCGGCCCTAGCACACGCCTTTAATCCGAGAGCTTTTTGCTTATCGTAAACAGGATTAAAGTCAACCATAGGTCAAGTGGCAGAGCAAGCAACCAGTTGACAGGAAGTGAACAAGAAAAACCCACAGAGAGTAAGAGGGAGTCCGGAGGATGGATAGAGAGATGCATAGGAAGTGGAAGGGAGGGACATGCAGTTTTGAGGCAGAGGAGAAAGGGAAGGTTTTACTGGGATGTCAGCAGAGGAGGAAGCAGCTGGGTGCTTTCTCTGCCTCTCTGAGCTAGCAGGCTTTCAACCCAGCATCTGGCCCCTGAGTCTTTATTGGTAAAATTGCATGATTGAGATTTAATTAAAAACAACATTTGACATCCAATGTGGGGAAGGAAAGGATTTATTTCAGCTTACAGGCAATGGTCCATCATCAGGGAAGGCAACACNGGAGCCAAGGCAAGAACCTGAAGGCAGGAACTGAAGCAGAGACCACAGAGGACTGCTGCTTTCTGGCTTGCTCTCCATGGCTTGCTCAACTTTCTTTCTTACAACCCAGGCCTACCTGCCCCGGGTGACACCACCCACGGTGGTTTAGGCCCTCCTGCAGCCAGCATTCATCAAGACAATGCCCCACAGATGTGTCCATAGGTCCATCTGTTGAAGGCAGTTCCTGAACTAGGCTGCTTCTCCCAGATAATTATAGTTTTGTGACAAAACATAACCCCACAACTGTCAAGATAAATGTTAGTTTTGGTGTGTGATAGTTTTCTGGCCAGCTTTTTCAAATAAAATTTGTTTTTAAAAGACAAATGATACTTTGATACAGTATTTTTAAAAATCAAGGTAAGGTAAAAACATTTATTATGAACAAAATATCAGCATTTTAAATAAAGACAAGATAATGGTGCTGCACCAAGCCATATTGGCACCTGACAGGAAAGATGTGTCCTTTATATACATTTTTAATGTGCATTTTTTAATGCTTAATTTTTTCAGAACTTTAATATTATTGAAAACAATGGAAAAATTGAAGTGTCTGGAAACCACATTACTTTAAATATTTTATTTATACCCAAAATAGATTTATTATCACTTCAATTTTTTTGGCTTTAGTGGACACAAACTCATCAATAATATTCTCTAAATCAACGTCTTTGCCTCCCTTTACCTCAGAGAACTGCTGTGTCTACAATTTCTCTTGATGTAAGTGTCAGCCTGAAATAATTCAAAGATTGACTTCTTTATTTAAACTTCAGCATTCTGACCTTTTGGATCTTTATGTTAATTTTAGTTTCTTTTAATTTTTTATTACAACGTTTCTTACTTCAGTACTAATTTTGAGAGCTCCCTAAACTGTATTCCCTAGTATCAGCCCTGTTGCCAGCCTGTGCCTATCTGTTTGGTAAGACCTCTCTTGTCTTCTCCCCTCTCTCTGGAAAACCCTGTTTCTAGTTGTGGTGTGACTCGGCCCTAGCACACGCCTTTAATCCAAGAGCTTTCTGCTTATCATAAACAGGATTTTACTGGCAAGAAATTGCCTGGCAAACTGAGGAGNGGGGTGGTGAGGAGCAGTAATATGACTGCTAAATTGAGAAATCTTGAAGAATCCAGTCTTAGAATGATTTCCAAGGATATAGATTAGGGTTTCTACTACTGTGAAGAGACACTATGACCATGGCAACTCTTAGAAGGAAAACATCTAATTGAGGGGGCTCACTTACAGTTCCAGAGGTTCAGTCCATTAGCATCATGGTGGGGAGCATGGTGGCATGCAGGCAGATGTAGTGTGGGAGCAGCAGCTGAGAGTCCTACATCTTGCAGGCCAACAAGAAGTCTACTGAGATGGGTGGTATCCTGAGCATAGGAAACCTCAAAGCCCACTCGCACAGTGACGTACTTCCTTCAACAAGTCCATACCCACTCCAACAAAGCCACACCTCCTAATAGTGCCACTCCCTATGAGGTTATAGGGGCCAATTACATTCAAAACCAATAGTATATATTAGTTATGTAGTATATAAATACCTATTACACAGCATTGTTCTATGCAAATAAATATATTAAATTATACTGCATTGTTTTATGCATACAGATATACATATTATACATTGTATATGATATGTTACATATGCATTATTTCTATACAATTAAATATATACATAAAATATATACACTGCTTGGCTTCTATAATCACATAAGCTAATTGCACAAAATCTTATCAAAGATTGGCCCAGATAACTTCAGAAGTTGAGAAGTGCCCCAATCTGCAGTCTGCAAGCTAGATCCCCAGGAAAAGCTGGAGCCCAAAACCAGAGGCCAGTGAATCAGCAGAGCTGTACCAGAAGGTCCTAGGACCAGGAGAGGAGAAAAGTCCACCCTGAACAGGAAAGTACAATCTGTTCTATCTGAGCACTCAAGAGACTGGATGATAGGTATGCACATCACTGGTGCAAGTGAACTGTATGCCCACTCAAATGCCAGCCTCCTGCAGAAACATCCATACCAACACACACAGAATGAGTTTTACCAGCTACCTGGGACCCCTTTAGCCATGTGACGTACAAAAATCAGCCAGCCTGCGATCATTTCTTGAAAGAGGCTTGAGCTACAGGGAGGGGAGACTCTCTGCTTCAAAGGGTAGCTTAATTTTTTGGCTCTTTTGTGGAACCAAACATCCTAACTTGCTGAGAACTAACCCATTTTGTAAGTTAATGCAGTCAAAAGATGTTTGTATCTGAGAGTGACTAAGAAAACCTGAGACTTCCCTGCAGATTTAGCACTCAGGAAAAGCAGCCACCTCGAGCGAATGTGAGGTAAAACTTGGGGGTGAAGCTTCTAATGTGACAGCTTTGGGCTGCATCTTGGGAGTCAATTAATGTTGTCCGTCGCACTGATTATTTAAGATCCCCTCCACGGAGCAGTCCAAGCCGCCGTGTATAAACAAAAGCATCACCTCAGAGACTTCCGTACTTCGGGCGTGGTTTAAGGGGTCACCCAAAGGTTCATGTGTTACAAGTTTACCGCCTAGGGTAGCAGTCCTGAGAGATGGTACAACATTTAAGAGGTAGGAGCTAGCAGGTGGTCTATGGGTAAACAGCCATGTTCTCAAAAGGGGATTATGGGATCCCAGGCCCTATGGCTTCCTGTTTGGCTGTCTGATCTTGCTCTCATAAGCCCTGCCATGAGGGTGAGGGCCTGCAGAGCTGAGCTGGTGCTGACATCATCACATCCTTGGCTCTCCCAGATGGGGAGCTACATGAACAGACTCATTCTTACAAAGTCAGCCTGCCCGTGTTAGTGCATCACAAGGATGAAAGCGGACTAATGCCACAACCACTAGAGCCACACGGTTCACGCTTTTCCAACCCGGAATTGGGGGTCGATTCAATTTACGGTCTGAACCATGTGGCTCTGCTGTGGGCACTGTTTTCACCTTTGCAAGGAAATAGTCATTTTTCTTGGCCCTTTAAAGTAAATGCTCCACCTAGGCATAGGTACCACATGCCAGCTCTCCCAGCACTCAAGAGGTTGCAGATACTTCATAGTGAGTTCAAGACCAGCTCAGGTTACACAATTAAAAAAAAAAAAAAAAAAAAATTCTGCCTCAAATTTTAAAATAAAAAAAAAAATTAATTAAAAAGTTGAGTCCTTAGGGAAATTTCTGCCCATTCTGAAGTTTGAACTATGTCTTTCTTCTTTTGACCTTTTAGTCAAAAGCTAAGCACTGAGCCTTCTCTGTTTTTCTGTTTTATCAGAATGAGTTTTCAGATCAAGAATCCTGGGATTGGGACTACTCTCTTTTCCCTTCCCCAATTACCGTGTTTCCTTTCAAGCTGCATTCAACATGACCTTGGTTTACTGTCTTCGCCCTCCAACTGCACCCCCAGTCATCTCCGAAGGGGGTGTTGAGACCTCTCTGCTCATATCTCTATTAGCTTTTAAGTCTCCCTCCAACAGAAGCACTTCTAGCGCAATAACTCAATTATTTCAGGAGAGATTGGAAAAGGAAACGCTAGCGGCCGAGACAATTATGTTGGTGTGAAGTGCAGATAGTGTGACCGGCTTGGAAGTTTGGGGAGGAAGGAGAACTCATTCTAGGGCCGTGGTTCTCAACTTTCCTGATGCTGAGACCCTTTAATACAGTTCCTCATGCTGTGGTGACGTGAAATTATTTCATTGCTACCTCATAACTGTAATTTTGCTACTGTTCTGAATCATAATGTGAATATCTGATATGTGATAGCTGATGTGTGACCCCTGTGGGGGTCTTGACCCACAGGTTGAGAACCACTGTCTGTGGAAACAGCTGCATTCAGCGCTTTCCTTCTGCACTATAGTAAAATAGTAGGTTACAAGCTGTGAGGCTAAGGTGAGGCTCAGCTAGATCCCTAGCAGCCTTTACCAGGGCTTAGCTATCTACATGCTAATTGCAACTCCAGGAGCCAATACCTAGCACAAAGCTAAGAACATGCCTGTTAAAAATGGGAACCAGGCTGCTTGTGGTGGTGCGTGCCAGTAGGATTTCCTGAAGGAGGCAGAGGCAGGAGGATCACAAGTTCAAGGCCAGTCTGGGCTACATATTGTCAGGCATGGTGGTGTGTGCCTTTAATCCCAGCACTTGGGAGGCAGAGGCAGGTGGATCTCTGTGAGTTTGAGGCCAGTCTAGTCTATAGAGTGAGTTCCAGGAAAGCCAGGGCTACACAGAGCCCTGCTCAAAAAACAACAAAAAAGAAAAAAGAAAAATGGGAACCAGCCTTTACTTTCCACAGAGTATGCAGTCCCTGTGGTAGTTTTCAGGTTTTGCTAAGACAATGATACTTCCTCATTAAAATAATAATAATACATTATTATTATTGTGCACAAGTAGAAATCAGAAGACAACTTCCAGAAGTTCATTCTTTCCTTCCACTATGAGAGTTCAGGAATTGAACTTATGGGGTCAGGCTTGCCAGCAAGTGCCTTCACCCTCTGGGCCATCTTGCCAGCCCCAATAATGCTTAATGCTAGTATAAGAAACAGGTTGTGACGACGAACAGCCACTGCCACTTGATGCCAGGTAAAAACTAAAGAAGAATCCGAAGTGTGGACGACTAGAGAGTACAAGCCCCATCTAGTGGTGATAGCNGGAACCGCATGGGAACACTGGTTTGTGTAACCAGTTATTTCCGTTGGCGTGTGTTCTCACATACACACTTCTTGTTGTTTGGGGACAGGATCTCACTACGTAGCTCAGACTGGCCTGGAACTTGCAATCCTCCTGCTTCTGCTTCCCAAATGCTGGGAGTATAGGCATGTGCCACCACATCTGGCTATAACTAGATTTGCTTTTTATTGTCCAAAGAACTAGCTATTGCTATCCATCCACCCTGCTGCCGGATATTGTTTCTTTTTGGTGTTGTCATTCTTTTAACACTGAAGGGGCCTATACTGAGAGGCGTGCTAGCACCAACCACAGGCAGTTTTCCTCAAAGTAGCACAAGATTGAAACACTGGCTAGACACACTCAGAAACTGTGTCCAGCTCAGCTGGATAGTTGCAAATATAAATAAATTAGCTAAAGGGTTTAGACTTGATTTAAAACATATAACCACTCTTCTAGTTTGATTTCTGTTGCTGTTCAGGACAGGCAAGGTCCTAAGTTCCAAAATACTCTACAAAAATAAATAAATGAAATGCAAAGTGTTACAATACACCAGAAATGTCATTGTCTTAAGAAATAAGTGTTTGAGACCTCACAGCCCAGGTGGGTGGAAGATACCCACTTGGGTTCTCATGGCCCAGGCTGACTGCAGACATCTACAGGCTTGCCCGGCAGGGTAGGTCCCACTATGATGAGCAAATGTGTGGTGGAGAAATCGGAGAGAAAGAGAAGCAGAATGGTTCATTCGCTGTGGAAAGAGGCAGAACTGAAGAAGTGAATGCATGGGGAACAGGCTGATGTGGGTGCCCTACTTGCCACCCAGGGACCATGGTGATATCCACACCCGGGCTGCTGCCAAGGGCCGTGTCTGAGTCCATGGTCCTACCCCTGCTGAGGTCTGTGTTGACGTCCATGGCCCATGTTGCCATCAAAGGCCACATGGATGCCTGGGGTCTGGGTGGCCACCTGGGGCCATGGTGGTGTCCAAGGGCCATGCTGCCATGAGGGCCATGCTGATCTGGGTGACCTGGGCAGCCACCCAGGGCCATAGCGACATCCGGGCCCAAGCTACTGCTGAGGGCCATGTCTGGGCCCATTCAACTGGGGTCTGTGTTACCACAGGGGCCATAGGAATCATGTGTGTTGAATTCCGAGGGTCATGCTAGCTGGCACCACCCTTCACTGACCCTGGAATACCTGGCCCTGCACCTTGATGGCCACTGTAGCAAAGGGCTGGCCCCACACTTGGGAGAGATGGTCTCCCGTGGGCTTGGGAGTGTTGGCTCCACCCCTCACCTGAGGGGGGCAGTCCCAGTGGCTTAGACTGACCAAATCAATAACCACCCAGACCCACATCCAGGGCTTTGAGTTGGCCCACTCCAACATCTACCACACCTATGACCTGCCTGAGTGTGTGAAGGGACTGGTCCTGTGGAACCATAGCCGCAGGATCTCCACGTCTAGGGCCACAGCAGGATTTCTCAGACAAGTTTCAGTGAGTATTGATGATGTACCAGAAGCCAGAGGCCTTGAACCAGACCAACAACTCATGGCGTTGAACGTTTGCAAGTAAAGATGAGTGAACGAAAGACTCTACTGTATGGCACAATGCAGCTCCCGATGCTACTAAGAGGAATGAAGAGGTGACGGAGAGGCAAGAAAGATGGAGGAGCAAAGTGGGTTTTTTTGTTTTGTTTTTAATTAATATTTTTTAAATTTCCTTTTGGAGGGGATGCTATGGGGATGAGGAGTAAATATGGAGGGGCTGGGAAATGAGCAGGATTGGGGTGCAAGATGTGAAATTCCCAAAGAATCAACAAAAAAAATTATGCTAAAAAAATAAGTGTTTGATTAAAATGTCTCTCCTTTAAGAACAGCATCAGAACCAGGCTGGTTCTGCATACTGGGGATTAGCTGTCAGAGGCAGCTGGGCATTGGTGATCACGCCTATAAGGTAATTGGCATTTGGAGGGTATCTTCCCAAGAAGTGGGGAGGGGTGCCGTCACCGGCTACTCTGGAAAACTGCTGAAAGACAGACCACAATGCCCAAGGAAAACACTGTATGGTTGAGGTAACCTCTCAAGTGACATTGGAATCAGAGATCACATAACACTAAGGCCAAAGAGACCCACAGAGAATGCCAGCAGGTGTCATTCACATACCTTTGAGCTGTGGAGCGGGAAACCAGGACAAGGGGGAAAGTTCAGACAAGAGCAAAGGAGAGCAAAGGAGCAGAATGAGATCAAGCGTAGCACTTACTTCAAGGACAGAGGGGGAGGCTGGGTGTTGAAGAGAACTAAGGAATTCGGGAATGTTGTGGGCATCATGAAAGACTGTTGATAGTGGCCCAACAGTTCTCTGTGACTCTGCATTAGCAGCCTGGACGTGAGGTTGATGTAACACCTGCCTTTAGCCCTGGAGGCCTCAGACTCAGGTAAGCAAATTACTGGAATCACTGCTTGCTGAGAACAGATCTGGAACCACCGGGACAATCTGCACATTTTGTGCTCAAAGTAGCTGAAATATTGGATGCTATAGTCTGTCTACCGGACAATGACACATGAGCCATGTGATTCTAATTTGAAAAGATTAAGTAGTTAAGTTTAGATTGTGGGTCTTGGGGGTAGCTCAGAGACACTTGCCTGGCAAAGCCAAGGACCAGACCCACCCCTAATGACACAAATAAAAACAAAAACAAAATGAAAATTAGATTGGTTTTTAAGAGGATAGATCAGGTATTAAGAGGCTTTTATAAGTTTACTGGCAAAATTTGATCTTCTCTGAGAATCCTGTTAGGTTTACTAAAGTTGCTGTTATTATTGTTATTGTTATTATTATTACTATTATTTGCAATGCTTATGGACTTGGTAAGGTTGATTTACTCATTTAAATGTTTTAAAGTGCTTCCAAGATGAAAGAGCATATATTTATAAGACACTCAAAAGATTTGACATAATTGTATTCATTCAGTTAAGTAGGATTCTTCAGTACATAACAAAATATGACATAAATTTTCAAAGGTTTAGGAAAAACTAGGTTTGTTGATTTGTAACTTTGATGAGTCACTGTCTTTACATTGCAATTAGTGCAAACCAGCTCTCGGGATGGCAGAATGGTGCTTCCACGTTGGCTTGGTGATCTTAGGTAAGTCATTCTATAAATAGAGGAGGTGCCAGCAATGTCCAGAAGCCCCTCCTGGGCCTAACAGTCTAAAATTCCAACACTGCTGGTCTGCTTGCCATCCATTTGACAGACTGCAGATTTGACAGGCTGCTGAGGAAGGCTTGCCCGCCTTGATAAGACTCCTGTTTGGCGNGTCTCCAGGGCCTCTTTTAGCTGATGGCCTTTGATCACATCCTACTCGACTGTTTATTTTTAAGCCCCGAGAAAATGCTTCCTTCCCCAAACCCAGCTAGGACAATAGGACAAGCCATAAACAGGGGAAGTCGGCGACTGCAGAACATCCGACTCTTCTTAAGCCCAAGAAGGTCAAGAGAAGGACCACATCTTGACTTAGGCTTTGGATCTGAAGCCAATTGCTTGTTTTGTCTTATCCATACAATGTCAAAAAGTCTGGATGGGACAAGCAATTCCATTCCTAAATCAGGCCTACGAAAGAAGCTGTGTTGAATGATTAAACAAGACTCCAATGACCTCACAGATGTGGCAACTAGATGCCTGCCTTTGGTGCAAATTGCAAGCTAAATAAACCAGCTGGTCCAAGGGGTAGGACTGGCCCACTGGCATAATGTGTTAGAGAGAACATTTCCACTTGCTGGTGGCATCTCCCACTTCTTTGGGTATCCCTCACATCTGTCCTTGGAGGTTTCCTTTCTTGTCACCAGTCCTGTCACCCATGTTGCCGTCTCACTGTTTTTGCTCTGGGCCAGTCTTAGAGAAGTATGGATTAACTCTTGAGAGCATCTGTGCACCACCTGACTCCAGGCTGCAAGGGCAGCGCCCCCTGGTGTCAGGCAGTGACATCTGTGGAGGCTTGAAGAAGATGTTCACTGTCCTCTGCAAGCTCCAATGTCTTCAAAAACAAGTAACAGTCCGGACCTGGTGGCACATGCTATTAACCCCAGCATTCTTCAGGCTGAGGCAGGTATATCTCTGCGAGTTCAAGGCTGGTTTGGTCTATCTAGAAATCTTCAGGATAGCCGGGGCTATATAGAGAGACCCTGTCTCAAACAAACCAAAAATAAGTAAATAAAAGTAATAATAACCTACTTCATACAATAGCTTTGATGATGTTTATTAAGTACTTAGCATGGAGCCTGGCACAAAGTAGGTACTCAATAGATGGCATCCCCTGATAATTACTATTAGAAATTATTAAATTTGAAAGACTTTTGACACCTATGTAAAATTTCTATAAAAAATGCTAACAGAAGAAGCTGAAAATCACTGATGAGAACACATGGTTCTCTGGAGAAGAGATGGGGAGCCAGGCCATTGGGTCTTGATTGGCCGGTTTTCCTAACCAGAAAACAGTGGTCATGATACTATTGGCTTTGTAGGGTTAACCTGAAGTGGAAATGAGATGACGACATTATAAAATGTGCTGCGTGGACATCGGCGTGACAACTAAAATGTCAGCTCCTTGACTTCCACTTAATCCTAATGTCCCCCCACCCCACATCTGGCTTGTGCTGGTTCAAGGTGGCAGCTCAANGAGTGTCTGTTGAATGGATGAATCATTGTTATGAACATTCTCCATCGTCCTTCTGAAACTTTAAAGGAATTAAAATTCAGTTCCCAATGGGACCCATGGGATAATGGCACAGACAGGATACTGTGTGAATCCTGGAGCATCTTTCTAACAGAACAGTCTCCAAAGATGGGTGACTTGAAAGGTGGGCTGTGACTGGCANACACACATGGTGAATGACAATGTGCTAGCAGAGGGATGGTGGCTTTGTCCCTGGCAGCCAGAGTGGGAGTCCCTTCTTGGGATCTCTATTCAGGTTGAGCCAGGATCCTTGACTTTACAGAAGAAAAGAATTTCTGGATGAGTCAGTAAAATCCAGAGGTGGAGTTTATTAAGAAGAAATGGTTTTGTTTTGTTCTGCTGTTTTCAAGACAAGGTCTCACACTGTGTCACTCTGTCTGTCCTGGAACTCACTCTGTAGACCAGGCTGGTTTCAGACTCACAGAGATCCACCTGCCNCTGCCTCCCTAGTGCTGGGATTAAAGGCGTGTGCCACCNTGCCTGGTTAAGAAGAGATTTTTAAAGGAGATAGGGAGGTGGCTTGGTGGATAAGAGTACTTGCTATGCACATGTGAGGACCCAAGTTCAAATCCCAGCTCCTATGTTAAAAGGTCAGACATGGTGGCTTTTGCACCTGTAACCCCTGCATTGTAGAGAGTTGNGACAGGAGGATCACCAGGGCTTGCTAGTTGCCAGTCTAGCTCCAAGTTCAGTAAGAGGCCTTGTCTCAAGAGAGTAACATAGAAAGGTGATTTAGCAGGACATCTGTCTTCCTCCTCTGGCCTCCATACACACGAGCATGGTGCACACAGGAGCATGAACACACACACANAGACACAGAGACACACATACACACAGACACAGACACATACATACACACAGACACACAAACAGAGAGAGACACACACAGAGACACATACACACACAAGAATTCTAGCACAGCTAGAATTTTACTATGAAGTTGCCTACACAGAGATTATTCCTTTTATACACAGATATTTTACATAAGAATGTTGGGGAGGGTCTTGGTGGTGCACACCTTTAGTCCCAGCACTTGGGAGGCGGAGGAAGGTGGATCTCTGTGAGTTCAAGGCCAGCCTGGTCTACAGAGCTAGTTCCAAGACAGCCAGGGTTTCACACAGAAACCCTGTCTCAAAAAACAACAAACAAAAAGACTGCTAAAATAGGGATGAACCATGGCTGGCCAGGGAGCTCTAGGAATCCCCCTGCCTCTGTCCTCATGCCCCAGCATTGAGGTTACAGACTTAACCCACCTCACCCAGCTTCTTATGTGAGTCCTGGGGATGTAACTTGCGTCCTCATTCACACAAAAAGCACATTCCCCGTTGAGCCATCATCTTCCAGCCCCTGGAATTCCTGACTCCCAGTGAGTAAGAGTCTTTAACAGACCCTAGAATGAAGGATTTCTCTCCACTCCCATGTCCTTTAAGTTTCCCTTTCTATCCTGCCTCAGTTTCTCTGAAAGCTAGAAAGGCAAGAGACAGAGGGGACTTCCAACCCTTCCTACCATCTGCNTCTACTGTATGGAAACAGAGGTTACAGGTGGATGAAGTAACCACTGAGGTCAACCAGCTAGCCCATTTGTTCCAAAGCTAGCTCCCAGAGCAACCTTCTGCTTACATTTTAACTGGAAGTTGCAATGGCTATGTTATTGCTGTCTCTTATACACATCTAGATGTGTATAAGAGACAGGTACTTAACACACTAAGAATTTGGATTGGCTGCTTGAATTGTCATAGAGCAGTGGTTCTCAACCTCTGGGTCACGACCCCCACAGGGTCCCATATCAGATATTTACATTACAATTCCTAATAGTAGCAATATTACATTTATGAAGCAGCAATGAAACAATTTCATGGTTGGGGGGTCACCACAACATGAGGAACTGTACTGAAGGGTTGCAGCATTAGGAAGGTTGAGAACCACTGCCCTAGAGTGTCCTTGCACAAAAAGACATCTATGAAGTCACTAAGCAATATAATCTTTTGACATCACCATCCTATATGCAGCCCAGAGTTGAGCAATACATCATTATTCAGCCCACGGTTGTGCTGTGTGTGTGTGCGTGTGTGTGTGTGTGTGTGTGTGTGTGTGTGAATATAATATATGTATATATACATGTGTGTACTTCATGTGGAGGCCAGAGATCAATGTCAGGTGCCTTTCTCTATTCTGCTCCACCTAAGTAACAGGAGATGTCTCTCACTGAACCTGGAGCTCACCAACTTGGCAAGACTAGTTGGCCATCAAGCTCCAAGGATCCTCCTGTCATTGTCTCTCCAGGACACATACCAGCATGCCTGGCTTTTCACGGAGCTCTTCAGATTTGAACTCAGACCCTAACGCTTGCATGGCAAACACTTTACTGATTGAGCTGTCTCTCCACACCCACATTTTTAAATCAGGATATTTCTCATCCAAATTTCCAACCACTGAAAAATCCGGACACCCCCAACCCCTGAATGCAACAGCGGATTGTGTACATTTTAGAAGGGAGTGGTGGGGTTGTGTGTCCACCCCACACCCAGCCAGTGCATTTCTTTGCCTACTGGGCTTCGTAAGCCATGGGGCAGCTCATTTCTCCAGGTCACCCTTGGGCTCCCCAGCTGACCCAACACTGATTTAGGTTTCTTACTGACAGTGAACAAACTCAGACTCCAGCATGTACATCAGCTCCTAATTGGTTTGGTCATTGAGTCAGTTCCTTGATTCGTCTCACCTTTGAATACACAAAACAAATTCAAATGTGTGGGCTTTCCTGGGCTGGGGTCGCCTGACCACCCAGTGTGGCCCTACCTCAGCCAGCACAGGCTAGTCTCNGAATGGCACTTTTGAATTTACCAATTATCTTCCCAGATTCCTCAAAACTCTGGGAATGAACTGCCAACTGCTTTCTGAAGGGCAGCAAGGGCAGTCCCAGCTGAGTGCAAATGAGACAGCGACCCAGTTAATCTATGAACCTGTCGCAGATGCTTGCAAAAGCTGTTTATTTGCAATTGTCCTTGAGGAACTCAGCCTTGGATGTCTCCTAATTGTCTTGCACGTAACAAAGGCCAGTGGGAAATGGCTATTGACAGACTGGCAGCCTGGGTCCCCTTGCCATCTCTTTGCGGCTTCCTTCATTAGCTTTTTTCCCTCTCAGGAAAAGCCCATCATGACCTTGGAGGCACTGACGCTGCCTTCCTTGGCCCTGTGGTGGGATGAAGGTGTCTCTTCTGACCCCATGGGTGCAGTGGCCAATGGAAAGCCCCAGATGTCCCCTCAGCTGGCAGCCCAGGCTCCTCTCTTCATCTCAGCAGGGAAAGGGCTTGGCAAGCCAGGCCTTCTCCCTCTTTCCTCTCACATCAGAGNGGAAGCAAACAATGGTTGAAAGGGAAAGAGAAGCCTTCTGCTTCCAACACAACCAGAAAGGAAGCCATTTGCAGTGGCCTAAAATGAGTTACCAGCATGAACCTGACATCNCCTCCCCACCTGGAGTGTTAAAGGCATGCTGAGCCATCTGCACTTCTCAGCCGCTTCTCAAGACTACGTCCTAAGTCACATTAGGAAAGTCAGCTGTGAGAGACCCCATGCTAACCAGTTTAAGGGTGGACTGAACCTGTGACTTCACCATTGTGGCATCAACCAACCCAGGGACCANTATGGCTATCCATGCACCTGCTCAGATGAAATGCCTCTGTCACTCCTATTATCTTCTACAATAGGAAATGAATACTTAAAACTATNTACCTTTGGAGAATATGTAGAAAATAGACTTGTGTTGTAGACTACACGTAGAAGGCAGCAATGGCTGCACTTTCTATTGTTATAGTAATGTACTCTTCTGGAAATGTCAGGGTTAATTACACCCAAAGTATGGTCTGTGTCTTAGTTACTCTTGTATTGCTGTGATAAGACACTATGACCAAGGCAACTTATAGAAGAAAGGGTTTATTTGAGGCTTAAGGTTTCCGAGGGTGAGTCCATGACCATGATGGTGGAGAGCATGGCAGTAGGCAGTAGGCATGGTGCTGGAGCAGTAGCTGAGAGCTCACATCTTGATCCATCAGCACAAGGCAGAGAGAGAGCTAACCAGGAATGGTGTGGGCTTTNGAAACCTCAAATACTGCCTCTAGTGACACACCTCCTCCAANGAGACCATACCTTCTAATCCTTTCCAAACAGCTCCATCAACTAGAGACCAAGTATTCAGACATAGGAGCCTAGGGGAGCCATCTTCATTCAAACCACCACAATCTGCTCCCTACCCATCCTTGCTCTCAAAAAGCCTAAGAACAGCGGGGCAGTGGTGGCGCACACCTTTAATCCCAGCACTCGGGAGGTAGAAGCAGGTGGATCTCTGTGAGTTCGAGGCCAGCCTAGTCTATAGAGTGAGTTTCAGGACAGCTAAGGCTACACAGAGAAACCTTGTCTCAAAAAAACAAAACAAAACAAACAAACAAACAAACAAAAAAGCTCAAGAACAAACGTGGCTTGAAGCACAGGAACCCCTCACACCTCTAAGATAGCTAACATTTTCAGGGTTCACTTCCTGTCATCATTCCTCAGCAATGCTTAGAACACAGCCATTGCCTTGTTGGCTTAGAAGCCTTAGAACCAAGAATATTACTAATCCAAGGAAAGTGTAACTAAAAGGAAATCCAAATTTTTTCCTAAGCCCTTCTGACTTTGAAATTCACAGAGAAGTTCAGTGTCCACCCGCCTGGGAGGTGGGTGTTTACAGGCCTTTGACTTCTGAACATTCTATCTTCCTTCAGCATCTTTTCAGGTAACTCGACAGTGGGAGAAAACTCTGAGGAGAGACAATGCAAGTTGCCTCTTATCTAAAGGTCAACCCAAGGTTCTTCCCGTTCCATGCTTTGAATTTTAGAAAGCATTCTCTTTCAAGTCCAGTGCGGTGGCCCACTACTGTAATCCCANCACTGGGGAGGCTGGAACAGGAAGAATGCAAGGTGGGGGCTAGCTTGGGTTTTATATTGAGATCTATCTCGAAAACAACAACAAAAGTAGTGTCTGAGCAAAGCACCAAATGTAGAAAAGAGGCCAGGTAAATCTCAGTGTTGGACAGCGTGCCTAGAATGTGTGATGCCCTCAGTTCAATCCCCAGCATTGCAGAGAGGGAAGGGAGAGGGGAGNGGAGGGACAGAGCATGGCAACTCGGACTTTTTAAAGCTAGGAAGAGCTGCTTCAGCAACAAANGCAAGAGTTCAACTCTAGGCATGTAATAGATGCTGAAAATAACAGAAACAAGTGGATTGTTGAGATCATAAGCAAGCTAACACATAAATGAATGAAGAAACTTATGGAACTCCCGTTTCCAGACAGAGANGTGAGTGTGTGGAGGACACACTTTGTCTTCCACACATAGACTCCCGCAAGGAGGAACAACCTCAGACATTGTCCCATTTCCATCCCACNGCTAAATGTCACTCCACTGGTCTCTCCCACACAGGAATGCTCACTTCTGAACCTTCACAGGTCCACTGGGTGGCTTCAGCTCCTGGNCTGGCCTCTGAATACTAATGGNGACTTGGGGCAGGCCAACATTAGCACTCCCTTCCCTGTCACCAGCTCAGCCTTTGATGCTTTTATCCATCATCTGTGAGGACTTCAGTACAGATTGACAGCAAGACCTAAGTCCTCTTCCCCTGCATCCCTAAATATAAAGGGGGTCTTGGAATACAGCTCAAAAGTAGAGCACTTACCTAGCATGCATAAGGCCCTAAGACAATTCCCAGCACTGCAGCAGGGACTTAAGGGTCTCTTTCTCTCTCCCAAATCAGGCTTCCTGGTGAGAGAGCACAGGACNACAGGTCAGCCCCTCAGCTCTCCTCTGCTCTCAGTCAGCCACCTATTGATCAAGATTTGGACAAACACATTGGCTCATTGGCTATATAGTGAAAGTTTGTCTCAAAAAAATAAATACATAGATGGGTAGAGAGCTAAGTAGGTAGATAGATAGATAGATAGATAGATAGATAGATAGATAGATAGATAGATAGATAGATGCTTTCTAGGCTGGAGATATGGCACAGTGGTTGAAGTGCTTACTACAGAAGCATGAAAACCAGAGTTCAGATTTCCAAAATGCACATAAATGCAAAGTAGGAGATATGTGGCCAACATGTAATTCTAGCCTCAGAAGGCAGAGATAAGGAATGCCCAGAGCAAACAAAACTAGCCCATATCAGAAAGCTGTGGGTTTGATTGAGAGCCCTGGCCTTGGTGAATATGGTGGAAAAGCAATGATGGATGATTTTGAACACTGACCTCAGGCCTCCACATACATGTACATTCATATGTACATGGACACACATACACATGCATTCACACCCATGCAAGGAAACAAACCTGCATATACACATGCACATACTACACACACTCATAAACACCGTAAACACCAATAGCTAAATGAAAGGAAAGAAGGAAGGAGGGAGGAAAGGGAGGGAAGGAAGAGAAAGAAAGGAAAAACAAAATAAAGTCAGATTTCCTCCCAATTAGAATCATAATAAAACCACCTGGAAATTCAAAATCCCAAACTATAGGGTGGCAGTGTCCTTTTGCACTCCGCTAACATCTGTCCCTGTAAGTAGTAACTGGTGCTGATGTCAGAGGAAGGCATGAAGACTTCCTAGGAATTAACGACTTNCTAATCGTTATTTTGATGTCAAAATAACGCCCCACTGCACTTGCTTGCTAGAGAGGTTCTGAAAACTCAAAAATCTATCTCCATTGTCCCAGGATATTTACTGGGAGTTGGATATTTGTCCCTGCTGCCAGTAAAATGGTCTAGCGCAAGCCCTCGTCAAACACTATGTTGGTTCTGCCTCTATGTTGCATCCACCTTTGGGACCCCATACNCCTGCCATACACTCCCTCTCTTTTATTTTGGAGGGCACATTTCCACAGTGCATGTGTGGAAGTCAGAGAACATCTTGTAGCAGTCAGTCTCTCCACCATGTTGGTCCTGGGGCATCAAACTCAGGGCCTCAGACTTGTTGGCAAGTACCTTTACTCACTGAGCCATCTCACTGGCTCAACATATATCTCTTATGCTCTCTGAGGTCATGGCTTCTGTGTTTAAAGCTGGCTTCTTTCCCTCCTTCGTTTGGGTGAGGGAGGCCAGCTCCCACCTTTTAAAGGGTTCCTATGAGGAGGAGAGAGGGATAAGAAACTTTCAGATAGAAAGATAGCAAAGAGGAGAAAGACAGAAACACAGGATGGATTTGGGAGGACCTGGATCAAAACCCAACGGTCCCTTCTGCCTCTTCAAAAGAGCTTTTTATAACAATGCCAAGGGGCAGAGCAAAAGACTTCCCCCTTGCTAGATCAAAGCATACCATACAGCCAAGTGCAGACCCTTCCAAACACCTAGTAACTATGCCCATGGTCAAATCATCCCTTATGCAACCTTGCTGGGTAAAGCAAGCTCAGATTCTTGGACCCCGAGTAAGTTCTCACTAGGAAGCCTCTGTGGGTCTCTACACTTGGGAATTATTGTTCCCAAGCTCCCTCTCTCTCATGCCTCTCTTCCTTGATCCCTTAAAACTTGAGCGGGGTGAGCCAGCAGGATCTGTTCCCAGGCAGCTAACTGTGGATGAAGGCTGCCCTCAAACCTCCTCCAACTGACTGATTCTTCCTCCCTGCAAATAAAAATGATCAGGAG
Source organism: Neotoma lepida (assembly GCA_001675575.1). NCBI lineage: Eukaryota > Metazoa > Chordata > Mammalia > Rodentia > Cricetidae > Neotoma > Neotoma lepida. The sequence goes on from LZPO01027123.1 coordinate 1,552,901, forward strand.
ACTTAGGATACAAACTAGAAGAAATTCAAATACNGTCTATTTGGCTGCAAAGATACTATGTGGTCTCTGGTTTTTCCTTAGGTGACAAGGAGCTGTGGTGTCTTTAACCACACCATCTATCCTCAGGACTTAGTCCAAAGACAGGATCTTGGAGAGGAACAGGTAGGGTGTCTAATTATGACTATAGAGAACTTGAGATGGCTTCATTATGTAAGAGTCTTTGCATTTATTTGGTTCTCTGAAATATGTGAACACACNAAGGTGAGTGCAGACAAACGCTGACAGTTACACACCAAATGTCTGACTCTGGACACCCTAAACATCATGTGACAATTCTTGTATTATAAGCCATAAGCCATTATTCTCAGTGTCAAATAACTATNAGTTAGAGGAACCATTTTAACTCGTTCATTTGACTTCTTTCTATCCAACTGAAACTTAGAGGACCTTGGCCTATTTTGACAAAAATTTTCCCACTCTGGAGGGCACCTTAGATAGGAATTCCTTCCCAAGACAATCACTAATTCTGTAATTCTATCTGAAAACAGTTTTCATTCAGACTTCTACAGTGTCTCAGGTGACCAGTGATTTGGTTGAGATTTGGTTGGTTTCATGCATCTAAATGATTGACATCAATCTACTGTCTCCTAGCAACAGGAGAATCATCCCCAACAGGCAAAGGGGAAGCCAGCTCTAAGAGCACAGTTGGGGTTCCCAGCCTGCTGTGAGGAGCAGCAGCTCTCTGGTTCCAAGAGTTATAGGTGTGTGTGTGTGTGTGTGTGTGTGTGTGTGTGTGTGTGTCTGTGTGTGTCTGTGTGTGTCTGTGTCTGTGTGTCTGTGTGTGTCTGTGTGTGTCTGCATGTGTGCTCCCTCTATAACTAAAAATTATTAATGAGTGGAAAATTTGCTTATAAATGACTAAAAGTATGAGCTAGGGCAAGAAGTGTGACCTCTTGGGTATCTTGGGACAGAGTTGGCCCAATGGAAGGCTCTTCCTCACATTGGCCAGGGACCAAAAAAAGAGTTAATGACTGCATATAAATTACTTGTAATTAATCCAAAACCGAGTCTCTGTGTTCATTCACCTGGCAGACTCCGAGTCAAGGACATATTACTGGGAGGTCCTCACAATCCTCAGAATTATACAACAGTATTAAAATTTCAACTTGTATCAAATGACCATAGCATCAGCAGAATTCCACATTATGTTGAAGGTCTCAGAGAGGTCTCTTTTGTGCAGATGTGCGGTCACAAGGTCCCTGACACACAATGTAAGAATTGCATAGGCTTCCGTTCAGCAGTGCAGGAGCTTGCATGCACTTCCTGTCCAGTCCTTATGTCTGATTTTGAGACAGATTAGGAGGTNCCAACTCTCCCTAAGAGTATTTGGCTGGAATCAAGTGTTGTTACACAAAATTCACTAAAGAAGGTAAATAGCATGTTGGATCAAAGATGCATTCTCTGTTGTTGCTTTTCTTTTTCCTTGGGGGACTGGGT
>LZPO01027123.1:1576864-1590038 GCA_001675575.1 Neotoma lepida
AGTGCTGGTCTCAGGGAATGACGATGCTGTGATGGAAAATGCATACGTGGATAATGAAAGGGCAACCGATTACACAATTACACAACACTCTGGAAATAATCATGCTCAGAGAGGGAGGGGCAGGAATTCTCTACAGACCTGTGAACAGGGAGCGGAGCAGCCTGTTAAACTTCTAAAAGGACAGACTTCCCAGAGTCCTCTTTAGAGTTAATGGAGCTTGATGAGAAAAATCAGGAAGCAAGGGCCAGTGAATTCCTGGGTGGTCTCTCAAGGAAGAAAACCCCAAGCAATAACACCAACCCATTTTAAAAGAGCATTTAAAATGAATTTTATTGTTCGAATTTTACAAGTAGTCTTTAGAGGCTTTCAAACAAGAACTCTGTTGCAAAACTCTAATAAATAGCTTGCCCCAAGTCCCCAAAGAAAAGGGAAAACCAAATGAAAAGGAAACTCAGAAAGATAAGCAAGACTTCAGAATGCTCGGATGTTAGCAGTTATTTCTCATTTACAGAGAGACATCAGGCAATGTACAATCTCCGTCACACACATTAAAGAGCTGACTGTAATCTTTACAAAGCTCCCAAATCCTATTTCCACGGTAGAAACGTTAACAGGAAAACAAACCCACGGAGAAATCACAAATCATTTGTGACTCTATGGTATAAAGGTCTGGCGTGGGGGGAGGGGAGGCAGGAGGGGTCACTTTTGTTTCTCAGGGATGGAATCCAGGGCAAGTTGGGTCCACCTAACAGCAGGAACTTTCAGCACACAGCCAGTGGACACTGGCCAGTCCTGTGTCTCTGAGCTCTGCAGCAGTCAGGGCAAGGAGCCCAGAGCTGCCTGCATCACTAGACGGGAGGAACAGCACAGGAGTAATTTCTACAGCAGAGTCCTTTGGATGACCGTGAAAGGATGCAGGAAATGCTGTGTGTAAACTCCACACGGTGGCATGCAGGTTCCAAGAGCCCACTTCGTTACAGGCATTGCCCCAAACAAGCAAGGATTAGACTCACGGTTTAACATTCACTGTTAGTTTTCCTAATTAAAAACACGGTGAAGTCTTGCTTTGACAAGAAGGATTTATCAATTAATGTCATTTTGAACAAGCTTAAAAAAAGTTCTGCTACATCTTTGAAAATCTCAAACAGAAACTATACATATATATAGACTTTTGACTAAAATGTATTTAAAATGCATACAGGTAAGGTTTTCTTTTGGGAAAATTCAGAAGCCAATTAGTGTTAGGGGCCAGGGAGGAATAACAGGTTGACTCTAATTGAGTGGGGTTCACTTAAGCCAAACAAAGAGCCCTACCTCTGAGGAATGTACTGGGGATCATTTCTCCGGGGAAAGAAGGGTAAAGATGCAGGATCAGAAGGGTGAGTGGTGTTGGCCCTGCAGGTCTCTAGCAGACAGGCGCAGAGGATAGAAGCCTCCCACAGACCACACAGGGGAGGTGGGCCTTTCCTTAAAGCCCTCCTCTTCAGGCAATTTAGGAAAGGAGGCAAGGAAACACCCCTCCCCACCCCCAAACAAACAGTTAAAAAGAAAAACCTTTATTTCCCTAGGAACAAAAACGTTTGTCAGGGTAACAGGGAGCGCTTGGGTTACCTGAAATAGATCAGCAAGCTGATGGAGGCAGAGGCTGAGGGACCAGGGGGCACTCTGGTCCTGGGCCCAGTTTCTTTGTAAATACATAACAGATAAAGATATTGTGCAAAAAATAAAGACATTCACATTTTAGCAGTTAAACTTTTATTTTACTTTTTAAAATTTTTATTTAATTTTTTGTTTTTCTTTTCTATAAAAGGCAGATAATGATTGTTGATCTGCAATTGTTGTGTTGTGCACTGTCCAATAGGTGCAGAGTGGGAAGCTAGGGACGCTGAGAATACTTTCCAAGGCATGAACGGATGCTTTAGGGCACCCACAGAGAGCAGCCTGTCCCCTCCTCTCCCCTCAGCTGCCCCTAGCTCATGTCTATGGTATTGAAGACCCACTCTGTGAACTTCTTCAGCTTGTCCGAGGCATTCTGGGATTCCTCCTGTAGCCGTAGGTTGTCCTCTCGCAAGTGCTGAACCTCTGCCTGCAGGTGGGCCTTGTCTTCTTTTTCCTGAAGGAAAAGCCAAGTAGATGTAACCTAGGGGCGTGCACCCACCACACCCAGCTCTCAGGAGAAACAGCTCTGACTCTCTTTAGGTGGTCCCTTCTCATTCCCCAGTTACTAAATTTCCAGGCATACGTCTGAAAACCTGGTCTGAAAACTCAGATAACAAGGACTACACGAGACCCTGAGCTACTGATACCAGACATGAGGGCTGGCGGCTAGGTCAGGGCCCAGAGAGGCCTGGCTGAAGTTTAAGGCTTTCCCCAAAAGGGACCAGGTTTTCTGTATGGGACAAGGATGGCCTCTCACACCATGTGTGTCAATGGCACCAAGGTCTACGCTGCTCCTAAACCCAGGTACAGAGAAACTGTGCAGGGAAACACCCACGCATGTCTCACTGGCCTCCCTAGCTCTCCCCATTAAGGGCATTTGTCCCCACAGCCAGGGCAATCTGTTCTGGGAACATTTACCTTCTTCAGATCTTCTCGAAGCATCTTCAGCATCCCTTCCAGCTGGTCCACTTTAGAAGCCAGAGTGGGAGAGGACTCCTTACTGCTAGGAGGGAGAGATAAAAGGCCACGCTGGCAGGCGCCTCCATGGCTGCTGGGGTTCCCTCCCTTTTTTTGTAAAACGTTTTTCAATGTCAAATTATTCAGCATGGCTACCCAAAGTGCATTTTTTACTTTAAAAAGAGAACATGGTGATCTTAACAAGTGATACAGGTTTGAAGGACAGCCAGTCAGTAGTTTCCTTTGTTAGAGACATTATATCTTCTGACAAAAGAGTTGGTGACAACGACTGAAAACGGTCTCTTTGGTGGCACAGGAAGCACACTTGCAGATCCAACAGTCACACGGGGCACTCATTCTCAAGATCTCTTCTAGAGGTTTCAAAGGAGGGCTACCAATGTGTGTCGTGTGCGTGTGTGCGCACATGTGTGTGGGGGGGGGTGGTACACCCATATAAATATAGCTAATACAGGATATACATTGGGGCCACCAACACGGAGCATGTCTAGAATTCCCAGAAGGCTCTACCTTTATGCAGGTCATTGCAGCTACATGCAATGCTCACATCTTAGCTAGTCTAAATCTTGAAGACATGAGGTGGCATGTTTCAAAGCCTGTCAGTCCATGCTTACCGTCTCCAATTCTGCGCCATTAGGGCCAGTAAAGCAGCTTTGGTAAGTTAAAGTGCTAATCACACCTTGCTGGAGGAGCACCAAGTGTGTATGGGTGCACTTGAGGACCACACAGCTAGATGCTGCCACCCCCAAAACCCAGGGCTGAGGACCAGTCAACGCTTCTCCACCCTCCCCCATATGAATGTGAGCTGCCAACAGTTTCCTGGGAGTTCTAATCATGTCACATGACCTTAAGAATCACATACAGAAAGCTGGGCCTTCTGTAGGGAAAACACAGAGGACTCTTTGTAGAGCCAGAGATGTAACTCTTGGCTGTCTAAGTCATGGAATAAAAAGTACTCTTCAAATATAGTTTAAAAGTCAAAGTTCAAATTGGAATTCCTGACCAATAATGAACTGTGTTACTGTTCTCTTATTTTTATGTCTGCAATAGGCTTCAAAAGTAAAGCCCACAGTTCACTGAGCACAAGGCCACCGATGAGTGATACTGATCTCCAAACTCCTCAGATAAAACAACCAAACGTTGACAGTGAATGGACCGTAAAAGGGAAGTGGTCAACTGCAACCCCCAATGTGGTACCACAGGCTGGTCTGTTCAGGGACGGGCTGAAGAACAAACACNCAGAACAGAAAGGAAGCTGTGCAGGGGGAAACACTTGCTTCTCACAAAGCCCTGCAGGGTGCTGGCCCCCAGGAGCTCCCTGGAGCCTAACTCCATTCCACAGGTTCCTCTGAATGACTCTAAGTGCACTGACAGTATAGTACAATAAGGTCTAGTGACTCCATCTGCATCTGCTCTGCTGTACGCATCTTCCCTGATCTTATGATCTGGAATAATGATCCCTTCCCAGAGAAAGTCGGACTCACACGTCTCTGTGCAGAGCTCATCCCAAGGCAGAACAGTCCTTCAACTGGGTTTTCTTTTGAGTAGTCTGCCACTCTGCTTACCCTAGCTGCCCCAATGATAAGAGGGACTGTGGCATCTCTCTGTTATACTCATAATTAACAAGAACTAAGCAGACATCCCTGCAGACTTGTTCAGAAGTCCTCAAGCAGGAGCCCCCAATTAGAGCACTGTAGCCACATCACCCTCACTTTCCCTGTTATTATCTGCTGCTCAACACATCTCATAGATATTTGAATATATACGTAGGTGTGAAATACATTGGTTTTATTGAGACAGGGTCTCCAAATGTAGCCTGGCTGGTCTCCTGACACTGCTGCCTCAGCCTCCCGAGTGTGGAACTACAGACATGTTCTACCACACCTGGCTTAGATACTTTGGTACCTTAGTTCCCAACCATCCCCAGGAGAATTTAGGGCAGGAATTTCCAGTTGATGAGACTATTCTGCATGGAGGTGTCACTGTGTGTTCCCCAGCTGGCTGCTGGGATGCTGACTAAGAAACACTTCATCTCAGCCCACACCTCAACCACTGGTAACTAAGGAAACAGGAAACTCTGCTCCCCCACAACCCAAGTCTCAAAGTCCATGATTGGAATTCAGGAGCTCTCCTGGTTTCAGTTACTACTGACCTGATCCATCTTACAAACGCTCTTAGCCAGCCTGCTGTCTTGTTTTAAACACAGGAGAGCAGAGGCAGAATGCTAGAAGCTGAGCAGACACCAGTACAGGTGGTAACTCAGAAAACTCAAAAACCAGAATTGGAGACTAATCCCAAGAGCTCAGGGGCATTTGTGACCAACGGTTTCTCTTACTTTACCTAATAAGTTCCAGGGGCACAGGTGAATTATGACATTAAATAATAAAGAATATTCATAATCTTCTCCTTAAGCATCAGAACCAGTTTAATTATATGTACAGTCGTCAGTCATAGAGAGTTCTAACTAAAGAGCCAAACATCTGGCATTGCAGCTGAGCTTCACTCAGCTCATCCACGGGCCTTCCATCTCCTCTTCGTCACATCTGCCACTACTGGGGGCAACACATGGTGCCCAGTGGTGCCCTCAGCACTGGGTGACCAACCTGCTGTAGGACTTCATCTGGACCAGGGCCTGCTCCTCCAGCTGGTCGCTGTTGGAGGCCGCACTCAAGGGGCGATGGTTTTCATCACTAGCAGCAAAAAACGAGGCTCTCTGGACTGGAAGAGAAGAGAGAACGCATCGAGTACAGGGGTAGATCCTATCTGCAAAGTCCGCCAGCAGTCTTCATGGATGGTCAAGCTTAACCAACACACAGGTCCATCTGAATAGTCTCTAACCCTCACAGGGAAAGACTGTGCTCTTTCNATTTAAGGGACAGTAACAGTATAAATTGAAAAGGCAGTTGCTGTAAATCCATTTCTAGCCCCCTTACCTGCTTACCAAAGCAGTGTTCTACTCCAGAAAGGGGCCTGTGCCAAATTCTAGACCAAGGCTTTTATAAAGATATAAATGCCCCGGAAGGCTAAAATCACGCTTCTTGATACTTCATGAAGGATGCTTTCCACAAGGTGCCTGGCCACTCTGGTGGGTTTTAGTACTGTTTCCACACCAACTGCTTAGACATATCCCAACTTAAAATTTATATGGAGATTAGTCAGGAAACTGACAAACCAGGTTAAAATCGGGGAGGCTCCATGAACAAAAGAAGCAGGAACACAGTGATGGATGTCTGCCGGCCACGGCTGCTCTATTTCCGAATTCTGCAGCCTAATAACCCCACTGTCTAAATTGAAACCCGACAGAATAATCACTTTCAATTCTACTAAGTAAGAGCAATAAATAAAAACTACTCTCCTACTACAACTTTATAAAGAACATCTTAGCATCAAAAAAGGTTTGGAAGGATCTTAGAGCAAAGTCAGTCTTTACTGAAAAAAAGGACAGAAGACAGCCTATGTCAACACATATTGCCTTGCATTTAGTCTCTTATTTCTACAGACCAGAGCATCGTAGGGGCCACTACATTTATGAGCTATAGAGCACATGAATTTCTGCATAGAGGGAACATCAGGTTCCATCTGAGTATAAGATGCTCCTAGCCCAGAGTGCAGCCCACTAGACCTCAGCACTAGGCTCCTGGGCTCCAGCTGTGTAGGTGAAACACTATTGTCAATGTGCTCAGGGTGGCACATTGGTCAGATCTGATCACAATCCTGGCACCGTGTGGGTTGGCCTTCAGGACTCTGGTGACCTGTGTGTGTTGTAAGCAACCTCACTCACCCTCATAGGCTTTGGCGGCATCTACTAGGTTGGACCAGTCCAAGTCCGCGGCAGTGTCAGGCAGGGGCATTAGGCCAGGGTCAGGGAGAGGCTGCCTTTGAGTCTCCTGGATGTCGGTGAGGGAGCTGTCTGAGGCAGAGAACTCTCCTACAGAAGGAACAACAGGATAACACTTGTGTCCCCAGCAGAGGCACTCAAAAACTTACCCAGTTCCTGTTACCACAATAGATGTGTAAGCCATTTGTTGACGGAATCAATTTCTAGTCTAGAAGGCCATCAGTGAAGCAGACCTGGCCTCCTCCAGTCTCTTTCCATTTTAAAAATACCTCCCACCATCTCTCTCCCAAGCATGTGAGTCATGAGAAACTTAGTTCTGCACCAGGGCCATACATAGGTCTGCTGTGGAGGAACTGCCTGTCCTTGGTGGGGCAAGGGAGCTAGCTCTAGTGTTCAGCTTCCCTTAAGTATCAAGAGATTCATCTTGGGAGAAGAGGCCTACTCTATTGGAGACCTGGACTGTGGACACAGCCCAGGAATGCTAATACCAACTAGAGGAGCAACAGGGCCCCTTTTATCTGGGCTACAAGATCTGACCCCAGCTTCTGTGGGCTCTAGGCTCAGGAGTGGTGAAGGACACGTGCATCCCACGAATGGTCATGTAGTTAGGTAGGATGAGAAGCAGATCAGATCACACTGAGTGGTAATCTCTCATGCCAGCCAGCCTAGGAAGGGACTTGCAGTAGGCACTGGCATTATTCTCCACCCTGGGGACCCTGGGAATCACCCGAACAACACACCATCAGCAATATTATAGCAATCCAAATTTCACCTTTTTCTCAGGCGAAAGGTTATTCACGGCAAACATTAAACCCTTGTAACAGCGGAAAAGGGTAAAAACCCCTTGCTTGGAGTACCAGGGCTACCCTGGGCCACGTCAGGGCATGCTGCTGCTCAGGGTCATCAAGGCAGACAAGTGGAAAGCAGAGAGGTAGCGAGAGCAGGAAACCTAGAGGCGGCAGCTGAGATGAAAGCAGCATAGTATGTGCTCCGTGAGGGGATCCCTCCACTGTGCTACAGCACCAAAGCCCTAAACACAGAGCTAAGCAAAGCTCACTGCAAAGCAACATGGCTCCAAGTTTACAAAGGATGAAAGTTGTGCCTGTGACGGCAGCCTCGTAAGCCAAGGCACATTTAGTGCATGCTTTCCCTTTCAAAGTGCATAAAGAACTACACGGAGGTGCAGCTGTTGGCTGTTAGTGTACGTAAAAGGAGCAAAATTATGAGTAAATAGAAGTCAGCAAACCCTGGAAGACATTCAATGCTCAGTTGTATTTAAACCAGATCCCACCAAGGGTATGTAGGCAGAACAGATAATTTTGTTTGCCACTTACAACCTCTCTGCTCTTTCGTCCCTGATGTTGCAGTTTCCATATATGGGAAAGGGAACAAAACTACCACCTCCGCCCCCCAAATACATTCTACTAGTAGACACCAAATGAGGCTGCTGAGGACAGCGAGTCACCACAGGTGCACCTGGCTTCCCACAGGAGGTGGGATGTAAAGGCACATGGCAAGGACATGTGTGGGTCCACTCCGTGGGGTGATGCCTCGAATAGGAGCTGTTTTTCTGGACTACACGGCTCTAGGAGTCAGACCCATTCTGACTTATGAATATGCATGCCCATACATATGGGTGAGGGGTGGCATGCTACTTTTCATTGCTGTGAAGGTTGGAGAAAAGTTCAGGGAGAGAAGAAAAGTTTTCAAGATACACAGGATCATAGGAGTAAAGGATTCACAAACAGTGACTCTTACATGGGGAAGAAGGGGAGGGGTGAGAGCAACAGAGGGGCTTATTCTAGAGCAATGTTTCTCAACCTGTGGGTTGCTACCCCCTTGGCAAACCTCTATCTCCAAAAATATTTACATTATGATTCATAGCAGTAGCAAAATTATAGTTATGAAGTAGCAATGAAATAATTTTATGGTTGGGTTCACCACAACATAAGGAACTGTGTTAAAGGGTCGCAGTGTGAGGAAGGCTGAGAACCATGTGCTGGAGAGCTTGTGGCAGGAAGCAGTACTTCATGTCTTGCCTTTGGTTCACTGGGAGTGACTTTCTGGGGCAAAGAAAATTAGACTTGAGCTGTAGGTGGGTGGAGGAAGAAGCACAGGAAGATGGCATGGTCCCTAAGTAGTGAGAGGGAGTTGGGATGTGCCTGAGCAGGATGGAGATGTGGAACAATGTTCCTGAGTGTCAGTGAGGGCTCAAGGAAGTGCAGCGCAAACAGGAGGCTTGGGAGATACGGCTCCAGAGAAGGGGAAGAAACATGGTCTGATATACAGGATTGCTGCGGCAGAGTTCACAGAAGGGAAAAGTCCGAGGGAAATCTGGTTATAAGGCTGTGCACAGCAAAGGATAGGACATGACGTCCTGTGCTGCATGTCTGCTGGACTTAGCCATGGCTATCAGGTGAGCCCTGGAGTGGACTTCAGCAGAGAAAAAAAGAAAAACACTTAAGTCTACAGTCCCAGAATATGGCTGTTAATAAAACTGGCATCTAGCAAGACCACAAAGCGAGCACAGCATGTATGACTAGGCTAGGATACAGAGGTGCCATGGTCCCCAGTTCTTTTCCTGGAAGATCCCCTGGTGACTGGCTGGATCAGTAAATGAATGGGTGTGGCAGACAGTGAGACAGCAGCTGAGGGAAGCAGGGCACATATCTCTATGAAATTATTAATCTCATGATGGCCTTGTTTGCCCAATGCTATTTCAGCAGCTAGGACATCTGCCAAGAACACCGATTCCCAGCTGTTCTTTCAGGTCAAGTCAATTCAGCAGGTCTCGGGTACAGTCTAGCAACCTGTGTTGACCAATGCTGAGGTGACTTGTGGTCTGTGATTATAGGAGGGAGGGAGCAACTGAAGGCTGGAGAAGTAACTGAAGGAATTACTCTACNACTACCCCAAGAAAACAAATGGCTGCCTGCCACAATGGGCCATGGCCATCCACAGGACTGTCCGGCTTCAGCTGCAGGCACACTTACCATGCAGNGACTTCATTCCCAATGTGTAAGACGGCCTCCTCAGTGGAAGCGACTTGGGGAGAGATGGGTAGGTGCTGCTGAAGAGGACATCGTTGGGCAGGGCTTGGTCTAGAAGTGAAGCCCTTGAGGCGAAGAAATGCTCCCTCTGGCCGCTGTAGATGCTCTCGTCAGACAGTGTCCTGTGCAAGGCCCGCCGGGAGGTGGGGGTAGGGGGGAACGGAGACTGTGGGGAAGACAGCGCGTGAAACTGGAAAACAGAAGACAGACTGGGGTCAGGGCCAAGGTGGAGCAGGAGAAGCAGTGAGGTGCTACCTCTGGACCAGCCCCATCCAGTCTCGGAGCTCCATCCAATCCTACATCCTAGGGAGAGACAAGTTCTACCCACGTTCAGTAGGAAGCTCAGAGCCATGATTTATCAATATTATGTGGTACTGAATAACAAGATGATTTTTTTGTTCATTTTTGAGATGGGGGGNTGTCTTACTATGTAGACAGGGGTGGAACTCAAGAGATCCACCTGCCTGTTAAAGGTATGCACCAGCACCTAGTCTTAAATGTAAACTTTATTTGAATTCCATGTCTTTAACCAGATCCTGTAATCTCCCTGGGTTTACACTTCCCAGCTGTCAGTGTGAGCCAAGCATCTGCCTGGATTGCCAGCTGCTTGGTAAAATGTTGGCTGATCACTATGGCACCTGCCAGGAGGCTAGAAAATGAGGTTGCGGCTCCTGGGAAAACAGCCACAGAGCAAGGATGGACAGCCAAGGAAGGGGGACAGGGAGCCTTAGAAGCTGGCCAGGTGGGCCAGTTGACAGACAGTGTGACTGCTGGGCAACCAGGAGATGATCATCAAAACACATGCACTCAAGGCTGGAGAGATGGCTCAGCAGTTAAAAGCATTGGCTGCTCTTTCAGAGGACCAGGGTTCAATTCCCAGTACCCACATGGCAGCTCATAACCATCTGTAACTCNAGTTCCAGGGGATCCAACACCCTCTCTGGTATAGGCATGCATGTGGTGCACAGACAAACATGCAGTCAAAACACTATGATACATAAATATAAACAACAACAACATGAACACATACTAGATGGCTCTTGCCATGAGTAACTGAAGTACAAGCTCTAATTTGGTCTCTCAAGGTAGATGGGTCTCAATAGTTTTGGAGATTATCATTTAAGATTTTTTATTTATTTTGTGATGTATACGTGTGAGCACATGTGCCATTGGCAAATGTGTGGGGGNCAAAGAGCAACTGTGGTGTCAGTCCTCTTCTACCTTCATATGGAGATTGAACTCAGGTCCTCAGGCTTGCAAGTGCTTTCATCTGCTGGGCCATCTTGCTGACCCAAGATCATTTCAATCAACCAATCAACCCAACACCCCATCCTTCCAGGGCCACACAAATCATTAATTAGACACACTGTAAATAAAAATAAAGTGTNACTAATGTGATAACAATCTTGCTCACTTAAAAAATCCAGGATGAGGNGCCAGGAGGTGGCTCAGCCGGTAAGAGCACTCCTCACGAGAACCTGACAACCTAAGTTTGGATCTCTGGGGTCCAAGTTCAAGCTGGACAGGGTGACATGTGTCTGCAATCCAAACACTCTGCAGTGTCCTTAAATAAGGACNGTTCATAGATTTGAATGCTCGGTCACCAGGGAGTGGCACTATTTGAAAGGATTAGGAGGTGTGGCTTTGGTGGAGGAATTGTATCACTAGGGGTGGGCTTTGAAGTTTCAGAAGCCCATCCCAAGCCCAGAATCTCTCTCTCAGCCAGTGGATCAGGATGTAGTTCTCAGCTCCTTCTCCAGCACCATGTCTGTCTGCGTGCCACCATGCTTCTCACCATGATAATGGACTAAACTTAAACTGTAAGCAAGCCCCAATTAAATGCTTTCTTTTATAAGAGCTGCCATGGTCACAGGTGTCTCTTCACAGCAACAGAACGCTGACTGAGACACACTTCTATGGTGAGAAGGGAGGCAGAGGCAGGAGAATCCTCTAGAAGCTTTTGGGCCAGCTAGCTGGAGCATGCCACTCAGCAGTAAACAAGAGAGAGTCTGCCTCCAACAAGGTGGATGCATACACCAGGGCAGATGTGCTCTCTCATATAAACACACACACAAGTGTAACACACATACACAAACTGTATACACATACCCATCAAACACATGCACACAAAAATAAATCAGTANATATTCTTTAAAATCATGAGTGAAATCCAAGGTATGTACGAGCTGGCCTAGGAGTAAGCCACTGCGATCAGTCTGAGAGAGAAGTGGCGGCTCTTTCACTATCTTATGGAGAGTNGTGGACATTAAATAGATTTCTAACTAGTTTTGTTTTGGTAAAATGAAATTAGCTCTTTTCTGTTTTCAAGGATCTAGAACTGTCATACAAGGCCCCTGCCTGTCACATGCNGCTCTCAGACCCCAGGACTGAACATGCCCCACTGGATCTTTNCTAGCACTTCAGGCTTTATTGGAGATTTTAACTTCCCATGAGCATCTCTAGCCTAAGGGTTTTACAGGGGAGAAACTCTACACCAACTCCTGTTGTGGCACTTTGGGAACTATCAGCAGTCCCCTGGACAGCACACTTTATCAGCTGCCACAGTATCCTGAACCACAGGGAAGCAGGGCAGGTGTGGGAGGACACGACCTGAGACACAGCAGCACGTAGTCTTGTTAACTCAGCACACCTCACCTCATCCTTCTTCAACTCCCAGGCTTAAAGGTATCCAAACCCAACAAGTGCCGGCTGTGGGGGTGGGGCCTGGGANTCCCCAGATTTCAGAAGGCACACAGACAGGTGCAACAAGGTCTCAAATTAGGCTCTAAGGAGCCCAAGAGTTTCTTCTAGCACTCACTGCTAGGGAGAGGGTTAGGTGGGAACCATAGCCTCTGTCAGCATCTCTCCTATCACAGANGTTCAGTTCTACAAAGTGTGCTTTTGTGGATGATTTTACTTCAAAAATAGGCAGAGCGGCTTCTGAATTTAAAACTATTGAACCATTTGGAGACCAGTGATTCCTCCCAATTTGATCACAGCCCAGCAGAGATGGCTGCTTATTCCATCCTCACTCCTGCCAGCAGTAACTCAGACCTCCTTCACCCCACACTGTCCCTGTTCTGATCATTCCCAACTGCCTTGTCAGTGACACAGAGTCAACAGCACTCACAGGAAGCTTTTCCTACACACTAGCGCTATGTGGAGTCTCTTGCTCTGGTCCACCTGAGATCACTGGCTGGGAAGCAGGAGAGTATATTGCCTGTAGCAAACAAAGCAATCCCATTCTGACACTGAGGTGAGTGCTGCAGGGTCAGCATTCTCAAGGCTGGGGGCAGAGCATGGACTAATTCCGCTCTACTGGTAGAAAAGAGAGGACCGACAGCTCATAGGATAGGAGGCCCATCATGGTATATGAGTAGGCGCCAAGTCTTTAGCCCAGAAATGGCTTTCCTANGCCCCTTCNTGAAGCTTTGCTGCTGGCCTGAAGCCTTGAGTCAGGACTGTCTTGGGAGGCTTCACAAGGCGATGCCAGCCTCCCTTTACACCACAGAGCCATGATCATTCAGAAGTCTATCAGAAGACACACCACAGCCACTTAGCTCAACTCATCTGAAACCAAAGCAGCTCGAGAGGATTTTCCCCATGTTTTCCTCCAGTCCTCTGCTGCAATGGTCAGGGCCAGCAGGAGCCC
>LZPO01027123.1:1600392-1611756 GCA_001675575.1 Neotoma lepida
CAGACCGGTAAAGCCACGGAATACCTGGCAAAACATAGATTAATAGAAATGGGCTGAGTTTAAGTGTAAGAGCTAGTCANTAANAAGCCTGAGCTAATGGCCAAGCAGTTATAATTAATATAAGCCTCTGAGTAATTATTTTATAAGCTGCTGGGAGACTGTGGGGCCTGGCGGGACTCTGACAAAACTTTTCTCCCACACCCAACTACGTACATAAGGAGCCAACAAGGTGCTTGTGAACATTACCATCTTAACGAGCATAGCAGAGACAGTGCTGTGTTCAAGTCTGGTGTCTTTAAAAAAGGGAGGAAGGGAGGGAGGGAAACTAGGTAGCTTGAGGAAAGAAGGCATGACTAGGTCTGAAAGAAAAAAAGCTGTCAAGGGAGCTGTGAGAGACACNTGCCTGGGAACAGAAAGTCAACACCTGCTCACAGCAGGGATGAAGCATAAGAAAATAAACCAGCACTCTCTTGCCCTGGGTACACTTCCAGGACTATGCTCTTGGTAACCTTTTTCATTCTCAACGGAACCAGTGTTACGAGATGACAGGTAAGAGATGGCCCAGACTGACTGGTCACAGGCCACAGAGCTGGACAGTGGCAGAAAAGACATGCCATTGATTTCAGGCTCAAATCCATGTTGTTGAGTCTCTCGCTTGTCTTGCCTATGGTAAAGGGTGTAATACATTCTTTCTTTTTTCTCATATAGCCATTGACTTATCTAGGCTAAGGCAAATAGAATCAATCAGGTCTTCTCTTAACCTTAGAAGTAAACACAAAACAAACACTCACCTTCATGTTTAGAAAGGACTTGGCTGAGCAAAACCACTTCTCTCTTAAGAGTGTTTTGGCTGTAGCTGGAAGAATGTGGTAAAATGTTGACAGGGAGAAGACTGTTCCAGGCTGACCTCTGGCAGAGAGGCCATGGAACCTCTTCTATGGAGTCCTTTCTCTCCTTAATGAAACATATACATAAATTCTTACCCTGAGAGGATGCTCAGAGTGGCAAGTAATGGACTCTGCTTTGCTGCATTGCTTTGGGCCTCTACTTCATGCATTTGGAAGGCCTGGGCTTGCCATGTCAGCTGAGTGAAGGTTGTTCTGAGGGGCAGGGCTGTGGGGCAGCTCTGCATCAGACCTCAAGCCTTGACAGAGGGCTCCTTGCTGAACATGCACTTCAAATTTCAGGAACAGTGGTTCTCTTTTCTACTCCTGCTGGTCCCTTAAGTCTAGCTCAAATAGCAGTCACTCCTACAGGCTGGAGGAGATCCAGCAAGATGCTTCATCCAGACTGACTGAAGCCTGCTTGACAAAAGNGAAGCAATGCATCCCTAATGCTCTCTGTATGCAGAGCTCTGCACAAAATGAAACTCACTGTTGGGGCTGAAAAAGAGATGGCTGCAGCTTCCAACCACAGTTCTGGGTTTCAAATTCCAGAGGCCGCAGTTTCAAATTCGGAGTTAGTCTATAATACTTAGAAAAACANTATTCTCAATGAAGGAAGAAAAATGAAGACTATCAGGCCTGTTGTACAGGCCTGTGATCCTGGCTGTGGCAGGAGGATCAGAAGTTCAAGGCCAGCCTGGACAACTTAGTAAAACCCTGTTCAGAATCAGAGAGTAAAGAGTTGGAGATGCAGCCCAGTGGTTCAGCATCTGGCTACCACACGCAAGGCCATGGGTTCAAGTCTCACTACTTGGGAATAGGGGGTGGGGATGGGGCAAAGAAGACAGGCAATTAACTGTTAACAAGTGACAAAATTCCATCCAGAAAAGATTTTGGGCAAAAAAACACTGCATATAGAAACAATGAGACAATTTCTAAACAAAGCAGGTAGCATTCTCTCTTACATCTGAAAGAGGCTCAGATAATCTGAGGACAAAGTTTAAACACAGCAGCCATAGGACAGACATACAGACATAGCCCAGCAGGCCGTGTGAGCTCCACCCACGAAGCCCCCTCACTATTCCAAGGAAAGCTTTTCTGGCATGAACAATTCATTAGCTTGTGAGGTCAACTACAAAAGGCCCATTCACAAAACTGAACTGTATTACAGGCAGGTGGTTTTCTTAGTCTTGAACCTGCCCCTCTGATGACTATCAGAACGACCAACTTCTTCCTTGTTTCATTTTAAAGATTAAAAAAAAAAAAACCTCCTTTTACCTAGAAATAACTTTCCAACAGCTTGTGCTAGACATACAAGGCCTTAGTTAAGTACTAACACACTTAAGTAGTAAAACTATCCATGAAAGCAGATGTGTCTGCAGGAAGCTCTGAAACGTAGTGTGCATCTCTGAAGTCATGAGTTGAGAATGTATGTGATGTTTGAATTCTCTCAGTAGAATTCTCTTAGTGGAGACCTTTTGTCATCCAGCAGTAAGTGGGAGCATTAGGCCACAGCATTTCCTGCTTGTCCATCAGGATCCACCTGCTGAAAGGCTTGGGTGGTACTTGAGCACACAGGAGCTTAGGGTGTGCTTGCGTGGTGGGAGTCCTCTATGAGGTGACACTAAAAATAATGGGTCCTAACTGCCTGGAGGCTCTTAGGGGGCTTCAGGAAGCAAAGAGTTCCGAGGCGAGCAGAATGGCTAGCTAACAAGAATGACTGAAGAGGTCTGGGTTCTATAACATGCTAACTTGGCATGTTGTAGAAAGAAGTGATAGAAGTTCAGTGGGACATCTCCTCCCCAGAAGGCTGATGTGCTAAAGGCAGTGGTTCTCAACCTCCCTAATGCTGCCACCCTTTAATACAGCTCCTCATGTTGTGGTGACCCCCAACCATAAAATTATTTTCGTTGCTACTTCATAACTGTGATTTTGCTACTGCTATGAATCGTAATGTAAATATTTTTTGGTGCTAGAGGTTTGCCAAAAGGGTCTCGACCCACTGGTTGAGAACTGCTGGCTAAAGGCTTGGTTTCCAATTGACCAAGAAATGACAAGGGCTGGNAGCTGATAAAGGAGTGACCCACTGGACGACTCACATCATAGGGGCATTTTTGGAGGGTGGTGAAAACTTTGGAGCTAGGAATCTAGTTGGACAACCTGAGGGCATGCTCTTGCTGCCCTTGTGTGTGTCTCTCTCTGTTTCTAGGCCACCAGGAGGTGGGGCAGACTCCGCTCATTCCCCCTACTACGACCATGTCTGTCCTGCCTTAGCTTGNATCCTGGCAATGGATCCAGCACATCTTAGACTGAAACCCTTGAAACCTTGAAGTAAATCTTCCCTCCAGGGGGCTGTTTTTGTCAGGCATTTCATCAGTGACAGAGCCTGCTACTAAGGGCACTATGTGTAAGTATGAGGAGGGCTCCTGAAGCTTCCTATACGGTATGGGCTCAAGGGCAGCAGATCCAGAGCACTTCNGGGCTTTACAGCCACTTTCCGTTAACTGAGGCATTCCCCCATATACTGACCTTGCCTACTGTCATAGCCAGAATTCTTAAGGAAAAACCAACAATTCCAGCTATTAAGAATATATTAAAAATTGTGAATGAATATATTAAAGTTAGTGCTGCCTTCACCTCTCCTATGTTCACTATAAATCTTTTTTTTGAGTGATACATTTTAAGATCTAAAAGGGAAAGAGCAATTATAAAAAAATAAAAATTAAAACCTAGGTTGCATATTCTCTACTCCCATAGCAAGTTATTTGTAGGGATGGCTTCTCTTAATGACATTCAAATATAACATCCCCATGTAATTACCCTGGGTTACTGCAGTTCTGAAGGGGTGCCACAAAAAACCTGCACAGTCATCAACAGGGAGATTGGAGGACAGAGGGGAGGCCAGCCTAGCCAGAAATATGTAGGGGATTTAATCACTGTAATTTAAATTTTGTCACCAAGTCTCAGGTACAAGCTCTTTTATGCACTGTCAAGAGATCTCCACATTAATTGCTGCTCCTGTCTTCAGAGGACACAAACACTCTAATTTGCTGCGATTTCAGCTCCTTGGCAATGCACATTTGTGGCTTAGTCCTCTCTTCCTCTAGAAAGGGGAGGTTGCTTCAGCTCTGATTAGCCAGCTCACTCTGCCAACACCAACAGACCTGAGTTACAAAGTATGCCTGTTTACCGGAGTCTCGAAACGAGCATGACTCAAGCCTCCGGTGGGTGGGAAGCCCTGCCGCCCTCCTCAAAGACTGCATTCTTCTCTAGTAAGTTTGACTTCCACTAGCACAGCTATTTCTAAGCAATGACTTCAATGATTCCACATGGCCCATTTGAAGCAGGAAATCTAGATAATCCTTCCTGAGGCTTTGGCAGGTCCGGTCAGCACAATAAAAACCCAGGTGCCTGCTTCCAGAGAGTGAGTGAGTGAGTGAGTGAGTGAGTGAGTGAGTGAGTGAGTGAGTGAGTGAGTGTATGTGTGCAGATCCCTGGGCTTGTCATAGCACAGCCTCAGTATTTTGTGGTGGGCACCTGAGTCCAGCTCTTCTCAACCTTGCTTTGTGGTCACACCATTCTAGACCATCCCTCCCCAGCTCACTTTCTGCTGCCTCAGGTTAGACCAAGGGTCTCTCTTCAGATGGACTTCTGTCATTAGGAAAAGGTCTCCTTCTAAAATGAGCAACTAAAATCAATGAAACAGAAATTCAGGTTGCTAGAAACTGCTCGGTTCTGACCCATGCTGAGGGCCATTAGCAGTCTAGCCAGTACAATGGAGGGTCACACTAG
Source organism: Neotoma lepida (assembly GCA_001675575.1). Lineage (NCBI taxonomy): Eukaryota > Metazoa > Chordata > Mammalia > Rodentia > Cricetidae > Neotoma > Neotoma lepida. The sequence goes on from LZPO01027123.1 coordinate 1,605,069, forward strand.
AAGCAGCTGCCAAGTTGCTGTTCTGCCAGGTTGTCTGTACTGCTAAGGGCATTTGGGGCCCACCTCTCTGTTCTAACACATCCCTTACTCTTGCTGAGCCAAATACTCTAGCTCCTGAACTGTAGGACAATGGGATCCTGAGGCCACTTTCTCAAGGTCACTGCTGCTCGAGGTACATGGAGTTTCCAGACCACAGTCGTCTTAAAGTCTCCTAGTAATATCAGAAGCTACACCTATATAGTTTCACCNACATGACCGCCCAAACATAGACTCAAGGACACCAGCAAACAGAGCAAACTGCAGGAGGACAAGCCCATAGGCCTCAACCCTACACAGAGAACTATAGGTGAGTAAGGAAGGCTGGGAGGGGGAGAGGTGGTCCTCCCCAGGGAGAGCACACCAGCTGGTTGTCCAGTGACAAACGGTCAGCACTGAACACATCCATACAAATAAGATCATATGGAATGAGCAGATTACATTTAGGAATATATATATATATATTTATTATATATATTATATATGTCTATACATCTATGCATGTAATAATGAAAAAAGAGGGCATGAATCTGAAGGAGAGTGGGGAGGGGTGTATGAGAGGGTTTGGAGGGAAAAGGGGAAGGGAGAAACCTAACTAAAATACAATCTTAAAAATAACAACAAGCTGGAATGTGGGGATGACAAATAGAGACACAGCTTGGGAGACACATCCAGTCACACAGCCTTGACCCTGAAGAGAAGAGAAACTTAAAACTTCCTCGGCAAGAACAGAGACATAGTGAGAAAGCTGAGTGCTGAACTGACTCAGTTAAGTACAAGCAAAGTGGATGTCTTTTCCACCACGGTGATCTGGGCTTTACTAGCAGATTATATACATGGCTTCTCATTTGGAAAACTCAAAAGCTAAATCAGTCTTCACTGCCAGGTGGGGTAGCCAGGTTCAACAGGCACACACTGACCAGCAGTTTGCAACAGTCAAAGACAAAAAAGGAAATGACCAAAGATGCAGAGGTGTAGAGCAGAGATGGAATGCTTCCTCCCTTAGACAAAGCCCTATTACACTGTAGATTTGAGGAAATGGAGAGAGCATTTACTTTGCTTAGTGGAGTGATGACCGGGGACAGAGAGGTGTGCTTCTGTTGCGGGAAGGGCATGCTGCACTTTAGCTATGNTTTTCTGATGGGCATCTCCACCATCAATGCNTCACTGTCAGGAGCCAGGAAGGCACACACGGGGTAAGCGATGGGCTAGGGCAGGAAGCTGGGAAATGACGTGCTGAGCACTAAGGAAAAGCTGCCAATCGTAGGAAAAACCACTGTTTCAAAAATATAGTCAAGACTTTCAAGTATCTTAAAAAATCTGCAGTGCTCTATATTCATTATATATCAATGCTGAAAATCAAAATTAGAAAACTCTAATTCTGGAATGTAGTTAGAGAAATTAAAAAAAAAAACCCAACTTTACAATGAATATATCTGCAAAATTTTCTCCCAGTTTGAAATAACGCATTAAGATTGCTGAACCATTTTGCTGAGAAATAAATGGCATAAAATATAACAGCACATAAAAATACAGTGTTTATAAATAAATGTAAACAAACTCCAGTGCCCCCGAGGACATCTCTGCATACTGAAGTACGGGAGGTGGGGGACCCTGAGGGCAGGCAGGCTCAGAGGGTACTCACCTGGTGTGCGATGCGGCGTCGTTTATGCTGAAGGTGCTGTTCTCCCTGGTTAGTGGGCTTGAGCCACCCTGGCTCTTGCTGTGGATGTCCAGGCTCAGAGAGGACTCTGTTTTCCTGTCCATGCCATGGCCCTCAGTCTCTAAGGTCCGATCTGCCAGGGACAGCACCTCGCTGGAGCTGTGCCACAGGGGTGCCACCTTCTCTTTGCCTGGCCCCGAACGAGGTGACGAAGTGGCGGCCCCCAGGGAGGCTGTGCTGCCATGGCTGAGGCCATAGGAGGTGGTATCGATGCCACTGTCAGCAGAGGTGCCCTGTAGGTAGTTATAGCTGTTGAGTTCAGATTCTGTGCGGTCACCATCATACCACTTCTCGTCACTGTGCGCACTCGATGCGTTGCTGGAGAGGGTGTTGCTGCTAGAGTGGCTGGAGTAGTGGCTGTCGGACTACAACAGAAGCAGGAGTTACTTACGTGCAGGGGTTGTGCCCTGAACACCAAGAAAGAATCAAAGGGTGACACTCTGGCATGTGTCTAATTACAAAGCTCCAATAACAAGTCAAAATAAGGTTAAGAGTGCCTGGGAACAGCACTCAGACTGAGGGGCTCCTCTGTGGTGCCCCTGGCAGAGATGGTGCATGTTTTCTGAGAATCCATTTTTCATTACTTCACTTAGGCCAACGTAACAACACAACAGCATGGAGATCACTTTAACCAGGAAAATATAAGCTGTCACTGACTTCTTTAGTATCTTAACAGAGAAAGGAAAGGACATTTCCAAAGGGCTTGACTCTAGAAGCCATACTCAGTAGCTAGCAGGCAGAATCTGAGATGAACTAAGTCTGAACTCTGTGCTTCCCCAGTTAGCATGTGCTTAGGAGACAGCTTTCCAACCAATGCTGAAAGTTAGGATCTACACAGAATGCCAAGATAATTCAATAGGGGGAATCTGGTCTCATTAATAAATGGTGCAGAGATGACTGGGTAGTCACATGCCAAAACACCCCAAACCAACCAACCAACCAACCAACCAACAAACAAACCGAAACAAGAAGTTGTTGAATCCTTACTGCATAGAAAAAAAAATTTAAGAGACACTGAAGACCTAAATGTACAAGATAATTTTGAAAACATGAAACAAAAACAGGTGTAAATCTCTGACTGTGGGTTACACCATTGTTTCTTAGATAGGACAACAAACATGGAAACTGGATTTTATCAAAACTAAAAGTTTTTTGTTTCAAGTAGTACAATTAAAAATGGTGTGACATGTGATCAGGTGCCTCTGCAAAGAAGACACTTAAATATCAACATGCTGGGCAGTGGTGGCACACGCCTTTAATCCCAGTACTCAGGAGGCAGAGGCAGACAGATCTCTGTGAGTTTAAGGCCAGCCTGGTCTACAGAGATAGTTCCAGGATAGGCTCCAAAGCTACACAGAGAAACCATGTCTCAAAAAACCAAAACCAAAACCAAAAAAAAAAACCAAAAACCAAAAAACAAAACCAAGTATCAAGAATCACAAGGAAAGGTGCTCAGTGTCACCAGCCACAGGGAAATGCAGAGCAAAGCATAGTGAGGACTTCACACACACAAGAACACCTCCAAACGACACAGCAGACAAAAGAGGGGAGTGTTATTAGGAATGAAAACTGGAGCAGTAGCTACAGTAAAATAGGTGCAATATCATTCTTGATACAGACTCAAGAGATAAAAACATATATTCACAAATATATAAGCATGAGTGTTTATAGCATTAATCATAATAGATAAAAGTAGATACAAGCCACGTGACTACTAACTCATGAATAGATTAAAAATAGAATATATATATATATCTCCATCCATCAATGGAGTACTCCATAAATGGAATACTCTACAGTCCTGAAAAGGAATGAACTACAGGTGCAACTACAACATGGATAAGAACTTTTAATCTGTGTTTAAAACAGATCACATGATTTCCATTCAAGTAAAATGGCAAGCATAGACACTCACAGAGATTAGTGGTTCCCCGGGTCTTGGAAGGCACAGGGAATTGCAGGTGACTACCAAAGGATACAGGCTTTTTGAGAGTACTGCAATGTTCTGAGATTAGATCATGGTGTTGAGTATGTGTATATTATTATAAATCACACTTACTTATTTAGGTACATGTGCATTCTCACGCCACAGTGAATGTGGGGAGTACAGAACACAATTTGTTGGGGTTGGTTCTCTCCTTCCACCATGTGGGTTCTGGAGACTGAACTCAGGTCCTCAGGCTTGGCAGCAGTGCCTTTACCTGCTGAGCCACCCTGAACATATTAAAATCCACTAAATCATATTTTTAAGTGGGTAAATTTTATGGTCTAAGNGTGACATCTCAATAAAGATGTGTACACAATGGCTGAGATGCCTAGAAAGAATGTTTTATAGAATGCACCAAAGAAACAATCTTAAAAGGTATCTGAATCAACTTCTGGTGTACAGAAGGTTCTGCAAGTTGAACTCAGGGCCTTGCATAGACTGAGCAAATGCTGTAGAGAAAATATCTTCAGCCTGTGAGCTGATACTTAAACGAGAGGGAGACAGGAAGCCCAGCATGAAGCCCAGCTACTTGCTGGAGACAGGAAGATGAGGAGAAAGCAGCATGTGTGCATCTGCTTGTGGGGGGACACCTGTTGTACCTCGAAGGGAAACCCTCACCTTGAAAAGGTATCACCCCATCACTTTACTAATGGAACTCTAACCTTTCTCAGTAACAAGTTCTGTTCATTTTATGTAACTTTAGTTTTTTGTAGACAGCATCTCAGTATGCTGTCCAGGCTACACACTCCTACCTCTGCCTTCTGAGTGCTGGGGTACCATGTTTGCACCATGCCTAGGAATTGTGACAGAACTCCTCCAGCTTTGCCCCAGAGCTGCCTTCGTGGAGCCCCAGCCACAGGGGGGGGGGTCTCTGAGCCTTAAATGTGCCTGCTCTGAGTGAGAGTGAGCTGAAATATATTTGAAATTTTCCAATAGAGAGAAAGTAAGAAGAAATTAGCAAAATTAATTTAAGTAACATGCTTGGTCTCACCATGTATTCCAAATACTATTTTATTAGGTAGTCAGTATAAAAATTGATAATGAGAAAGGGAAAATTCAGATTGGTTCAGATATCAATCACATAGAAGTACAGTTGTGAGGAACATGGCTCCTAGCAAATCTACAGAGCAAAGTACAGGACACACAGACTCACGTGGTTTTTAGCTTCGACATTCATCTCGCTGGAAGAAAACCGGTCCAATTTGAGCATCCTCAAAGTCAGCAAACGTAAAATGGAGAATGTCCCCTTTCTAACAAATGACCCAAACACAAATATACTTTCCACAAGGAGACAAAAGAACGGGGCAGGGAGTGAATGATAACCTGTAAAGTACTTTGTGTACCCAAAGACGATGATAAACCACGTTAGAACAGAAGGACAATATACTGCCATGGCAGACAGGAGAAGCAGCAGGGCTGTGGTCAGCTGCGGGCCTGCCCTGACCCATCTGACCTGGCCTCACTCACTCACTCCACTCCCAGCTCTGTGGAGGGGTAAAACCTCTTTGTTGCACAGTTTTCCTTCTAACGTTAGGACTTTTTCTGAATTCCTGAACCTTCCTAAAGACCTGTGGAGATGCAGATCTACTCCTCAGAATATACTAAAGCAACTCAGAATCTGGGCTGTGCAACCTCCAACTGTAAAATATCTTGTCTTCTGCCACACAGAGTTGGGGTAGAGCAGGTGGGTGTCATCTTCAAATTACAGGAATCACAATACATTGCTGGAAATCAGTGATTTCGTTGAGCTTATGGTGAACTTACATGGCCTTGTTTGTTTGGAGACAAGTGAACCACTGGATCCTGCCGAATTAATCTCCCGCTGGGGCTGTCTCGGAAAGCAGGCAGTACTTTTGATACTGCTGGGAGATGGCATGTAGGCTCTGGAACACAGCACAGGACATTATGGTACAGGCACTAAACAGAGTACACAGCTGCCACACGGAGACGGCCTGCCACCCCATCTCTCAGAGCTCACTGACCAGCCAATTCTGGGCACCAGCAGCAAGCTTGTTAGGAGTCTACACAAGAGACAGCATGTCAGGAACTAGGTGGCTGATGGAGAAAGCTTGCAGCTGGTGACAACATGTCGCATCATACACATTAGCATAGCCAAGTGCCACCAAACCAAAGGCCATGAACAATGCAGCAAAGTTTGGAACTGTTGCTTTGGGGGAAGTTCAGAATACATGGGTTAAACTCATGAATCATTCACTGCAGGGAAGCTAACCTAGCTCAGTGTCCATTCCCTAGACAGGCATGGATGCAATCACACATTACTTACCGTGACACTTTGGGAACATTTTACCTGTGAATTCATGCTGCTCGAGGACAAAAGAATTGCATCCCTGAGGTCCTCTATAACTGTAAGCTGAGCATGACAGAACAGACACACAGCAGCTAGTTTACTTCAAATGATCGCTTCCTTTCGGGTGCCACACTGGCATTCAAGATGGGGGTCCCCAAAACAAGAGGCAGTGATTTACCCTGACCATCTAGAGCTAAGAGCAAGAATTATGGACTTCTCCAACACCCTTCCTGACCTGCAGAGGACCAGGCAGCCTGCTCCCAGAGTGTGACTCGACACCATTTCCAGGAGCAGTGAGGTACAAGCAAGCATCCATGAAGACAGTGAGCCGTGAATCATGCTGAGCTAGCCCACACTGTCAGGAGGAACGAGTTCACAGCACACTTAGCAGGGATGGTAAGCCTGCCTAGCAGGAACCAGTTACATCCACGCCAAGTGTGGGGAGGTCAACTTTATGCATCACATACTGAGGCAGGAAAAATCTAACTTATTCCTTGTATGNTTTCCCTAGGATGGCTAACAGGCATGTCCAACCTGAGGCCCACAGGACACATGAAACTGAGGATGGCTATGAAGCAACCACCACCACCACCACCAAAAAATGGTAAACTTACTGAAAACATTACAGGATTCT